>VDFB02306608.1:0-137082 GCA_007258455.2 Sequoia sempervirens | reverse complement strand
TTGAATAAATAATTAAGAGTCTTTGTAATTGTAATGTCCCTTATTTTTGATATGGAGAAAGTGACATTAAAAGGAGAAGTAGATAATAATAATTTATTACCTAAAGTTAAGGTAATAATTTAATAAGTAAACTAATCTTCCAATTACAAATGGAGGAGTTATGAGGAGGCCAACTGTGTTCGATGGCTGATTATTTCTGAGGATATCTTCTGAATATTTAATACTGGTGCATATCTATATATTTTGTTGGGTCGATATAATTCATTGATCAGGCCAGATCAACATATAATTCTATTGAATTTCTCTTGCTCTCATTCTGTGGTTGCTATTATTATCGGGCCTCTATTCGGATATCATTGCTATTACTATTATGCTCCATTGCAGAAATAATACAAAGGGCTATTAAACTCCCTATTCATGATTAAAGGTGTCAATGGTTTTGGACATTTATACGGATGACTAATTTATTTGAAGTTGTCGTGCCTTAATTGGGAAGCTATTGCAGGTAGAGTCGAGAGTAGCATTTCACACGTATATGAAAGTTTATTTGAGCTGTCAATATTGAATCTCATTCAAATGTCCTTGCTAAGCGCCACTAATATTACCATTGCTATTAGTCATCTTTCCCATTGCGAAAGTATGTACAAGGCGATTCAATTTATAAAGTCGACTCTATGTAGTCAAAGATTACATTGATAGCTGAATCACTTACCTTGTTTGCCGTCAAAGCATACACCGTTTGAGCACAAACCGGGCAGCTATCATAGCTTACTAAAAATAGTAAGTCCAAAAATTATCCTCTGATGAAAATGCATGTCACACCCTTCTAAAGCTCTTTGAAAACCCATAAAAACCCAAAAAACAAATTGCCAAACCCTTGTATGCAACCCCTAGAAATTCAGAAGGAAACCTCCTAGAAAATAGGAAACCCTAATTCTGCCTCCAACTAGCCTACGGGGCTCTAGAAATACGCTAATGGCCATTGAAAAGCATAGGCCTAAAAATGGGGACATTATAGGTGTTTGGGGGGGAGGTGTCCTCTCCAAGTCCTTGGGATGTTTGTGACAGCTAGGACATTACTTAAATCTATGGGATGTGTCCCTATGGAACATTTCTTTGAAATATGAAGAATGTGCCATGTGAAATGAGATGGCATTGGAAATGAAATAATTTGTGTACATCACAACATCGTCATTTGCTTGCATGTTCAAAATCCCTGCCACTATATTTTTTCCCACCACTAGTGGCCTTCCTTTTCTCTCCCCCCACACATCCCAACTAGTAGTAGATAGCACATTTGAATGCTCCAGCTTAGATTGTAGAGGTACACCTCTATATGTTTCCTCACTCTCCCTGACTAACCTAGCCATTGCAGCCTTCTCTTACAAATCTTTTTCTTTCAAAACCTTTCCCCATGTCCAATCAGATCTAAATGGTGCCCAACCTTGCTATAACTTTGAAGAAATCAGTTTTGCATACATGAGATTACCAATGTCTACTCCCCACCTAAATTTTTTGACTCTTCTTTGTCCAAAATGGTGACATGCTACAACAAGGGTTTTGTGCATTTGAATGAGCCTTTTACATATCTATTGACAATGGGTTGAAGGGCATGGACAAAGGTTTGGTACAACACTCGTGTTCCTAGAAGAGCCCTCAATGCTTGGTTTATTTACTTTCACATTCACTTCCTCACCCTCCATCTCATAATCATCATTGTTGCTCATTTTGATTTGTAAAAAGAATTGTGATAGCAAACTGAAAAAGAAAAAGAAACAGCAAAAATAATCCCTAAGATTTTGACAAAAGTAAAAAGAAAAACAAAAATAAATTAAAAAAACAGCACCTACTTTCAGCCATAGTTATAATAGCTTACCAAGGATGAATGAACACATACTCAATGATCCTTAAAGGTGAAAAGGACTGATATTTACTTCCCCTTTTTCTTTATCTTGTTTCCATCCTCTTCTTCGGTTGCAAGTACAAAAAATCAGAAATAATTGTGGCAAGGCAAGTTTGAATGGAAATGCAAAAGGGTATGGGTTCGATATAGGGTTGAATTAGGACTTCATAAGAGGTGCGGGAGGGCTTGTGGGTCTACCATGCCCTTGATTTAATGTTTTCTTTTTTAAGAAGTGATTTTTTCATTAAAAAAATTGGGAGGATTTGTTCATCCCTAGAACAATTGAGGGATGTCTTAGACATCTTTGACCATCTTGAGGATGGCTAGATGTTTCTAGGATGCCAAATCCCTAGGGCTGGCATTTCTAGGATGTGTCCCTAGTTTTCTCTAGATAGGTAATGGCTAGAGGACATTCTTCATCATCCCACTATCTTGATGATGTTGAGTGACAAAAATGTAGAGTGAAGGGGTTGGGATGTATCCCCATATTACATATTTGTATATACTATATATGTATTTGTGTATGTACATATATGATAGGTATCTGTATGTACAAATGTGCATACATATATGTGTTTATGCCTATGCACATATATACATCTACCTATAGATATGTATATATACATACATACACATATATAGATATGCATATCGTAGTTTGAAAAGTTGGACTTAGAAAAATATTGACAACCCAAATTGATTCCAACTTGTGACTTAATAAAAACTTGGCAAATAAAAAAATAACATAAATCTACAAAATAAACTTAAATAATACATGAGATGCATAAAGGAAAAATGTAGAGAAAAAATAAGTCTATTTTGATCATGGTAGCATTATCAGAATTGAAATGAACTCAACAAACCAAAAGAATATGTGGAATTTAGTTACTTGGGATTTAACTGGGAGATTGAAAACTGCTGAAAATTTTAAAAAATAAGGGAAAAGTCAAAATTTTTGTTTTGGTCATTTCAAGCCAAATAAAGGGAATAAATCTGCTTTTCCATCTGGGACACCCAAAACATTTTTTGTGTTTTCCTTTTAAAAAGCTTCTTAGCTCCTAGTAGGATTTAGGGGCAGCACCCCTCATAGGATCCAATTTAAGGTCTTTGAGCCAACAGGAACCTTCATAGCACATGCTCTTTTAAATAATTGGATCTCTTTTTAACCAATCGTCAGTGAATCATTCAGTCAGTCAACAACTAATTCATGGCACTGAGATCCTAATAGGCAAAGGCTAAAATGACAAAAAACATAAAAAGTCATACAAAAGGGCCTATGATTTTTTTGTTTTGTTTGTGGTCAAGTCCATAGAGAAAACTCATGAGTTGTAGGTAACATTCATTGACTAACTATTTTCAACAAGACTCAGCTTGTGAGTCATTCACAAGTGACCTTGCTTGCAAATTTGTTTGTTGACTTTGGCAAGATATCGCCAAGTGTATAAAGTTTAAACTATGATTGATATACATACATATATAAATATGTATTTGAATTTTACACACATCCGCACATGCATATGTATTTAATCACCACCACCATATTTTGTCCTATTGGAGCCTTTTTTAACCTTTAAGATTTAGGATGGTTTGTCTGCTTTCTTCTTATGCAAACTTGTATTTATTACCCTATAAATACAGGGCATACTAATTAAGGGTCTAGGAAAGATACCTTAGCTTGTCGATCCAGAACTGTTACAGTTAGGTCTTACTGTTTATTCTTGATAAGCTTGGAACTTCATTTTCCTTGTGCATGAGTTTTCTGGAATTAGAATGCCTTTGCTTCTGTGTTTAGAATTAAAACAATGAAGTAGATTGCATGTTGATTGTGATCTATCTATTTTTGCAGGGAAATAGAAGACACTTTGTTGCTTGCTTTGCAACATCCAGAGATATATGATAATATTGCTAAAGGCACTAGGTGCAAGTTTGAATCTAATCGTCCTCGAGCTGTACTCTTTGAAGGACCTCCAGGTATGGTTGTTTGTTAATCGCTTTTTCAATACACGCCTGTTAGAAAACAAGAATTGTTTTCATTTTCAAAATTTAAGAGTTTGATGAAAAATAATTGCATGTCCAAATTTTCAAATAAACTGTTCTTAAAATATCCTACACTTGGATGTTTGAAAGTGGTTGATATTGTAGATTCTATTGTTATTTTGATGTAGATTATTATCACTTTACACGTTAAACATATGGTCTTTTCATTTTTTCCATGCCATAGGGAGTGTATTCCAAAAGCTATCGAGTTTGGTATTTTATTGTCTCAATGAGTTCAGACTATATTTTATAGGAACAGGTGGCTATTTTTATGTCCTGCTGGATGATATTGTGTAACAAAATACGTTAACCTCCATATTATGTGTTGACATCTATATCTGATTCATATTGTGTGTGCTTTTATTGCACTCTAAATCATTAAGGTTTTGGTATTCTAATGTGATAATAGCTTCTGCAATTCAATTTCATTGGAAACTGAGTGACTCATATGTGTTGAATCCATTACTCTAGTAATGGATATGGAAATTTTCTTGTCTCACCTATTGTTTCTATTTGTATTATTATTAATTTTTTTGCTTTGCATATTATTATTGTTCTTTTGGATTGTTACTTGTGATTATTACTTTGCACAGGTTTATATTCTTAAAAACTTAAGTTCAGTTGCCATCTAGATCAGTTTCATGAACACGAGAAGATCTGATTTTAGTGCAAATAATTTCTCTTTTGTTGAATTTGGTTATTAGGTTGTGGCTGTAGTTAGTGTACAATGCCTTTATTATGTTTTGTTACTATAGTTGTATCCCACTTTGTATTAATTGTTTGTCAGCTTTTGGATAGTTATAGGAGTCAATTGGTAGACAGTTATGTTTTGCTTGGCAATTGTTGAGCTTATTAATAAACTTTGTGTAGTTAAGGAAAGGAGTCCAATCCTTGGCTGAACATCTTTGGCGCACTTCTATAATAACTCCATTTGTGAATAAAGATATATTTTACTACTCTATCTGTTCAATCTTTCAAATATTAGTTTTATAAGAAAGAAGATAAAACATTTGGTGCTGTTGTCTTAGAAGAAATTAAGTCTGATATGAGATACTCATGCCCTTAGACCCCAATAAAGGTGGGAAGAGATCACAACGTTTTTAGGACCAAGAGATTAGGTGATCTCTAAGATTGATAGAGTGTAATGTCCCTTTCCAAATGATCGCTCCAGGAGGACTTATTAGCCTATTTAATTCACATAGGCTATAGTCAGGACTCAGGGAATTAATTAATTTAATTGTTTGATATTGCTTGGCAAAAAGTACACTCAAAAGGGTGAATATTAAATAATTAAATTAAAGTGATGTTATAAAGTGACGTGAAGGAAATAGTAAAAGATACTTTATTAAGTCACTTTATAAAAAGGAGTTTAATATTTATTTGAGCGGGAAATATTAAGTGGTTTTCGAGAAGCATCTTTCAAAAAGAAATAAAAGTAAAAGGTGAGCTCATTTGAGTTTTATGCATTGTAATGTCCCCATTTTGGCCCTACACTCTTCATTTGGATTTAGCCTATTTCCGAAAATCCGTAGGCTAAGCTAAGGCAGAAAATTAGGGTTTCCTCTTTCAGATACTGCTTAGTTGGCGTTCAAAGGATGTTGTGCAGACTTACTATTTATAGCAGTTTGCTATTTTTAGCAAGTCTATCTTTTGGTAGTATCTGTCTAGCAGCAATTCAATCCTTTGCAGTTCAGTGTTCAGTTTGGCTTTCTGTTGTTTTGATGTAAATTTACTATTTATAGCAGTTGGTTATATATAGTAAGTCTAAATTTGGCAGTAGCATCAACAACAATCAGCTCAAGTCATCTTGCTAACCTTCAGTTTCAGTTTGGCTTTGGTTATCTCAATGGACTAAGTTTATACTTAGTCAATTTTATGTTACTCAGTTGTACCCCACGCCTAGGAGTGATAACTTCATGTTGTTTTAAAAAGGGGACATTATGGGGTCAATTGTGCATTTAATGATTTATTAAATGCTTTATTATTGCATTATTAAGTTAGATGCCTAAGGGAGGTTGAATAAAGTTTTATTATTTCAAAAAGTAAAATGCTTAAAGGTGGCGTCCCTCTTGGAAGTTGAAGTGATTCAACTTCTTGGAATTTGAAGTGATTCAGTTTCCAATTGAAACTTATATATTGCTGCTGTTTGAAGAGCTGATTATCTTTGGAAATATTGTAAAGTTATGCTGCTGGTTTGAAATCTAGAATCCGGCTAAGGGAAGGTTTAGCAAATTGACTCCATTCTTTGGGCCTGAAACTATGGTTCCCTAGATGGTGGTTTGGGAGTGTGCTTCATTCATAAGTGCATATTGAGCTTCATTGTAGAAGAATTCTGATGTTATTTTCAGTTTGGAGCTTGTTGGTTCAGTCATGGCTAAAGGACGTTTTTGATTGCAGCTCCTTGGTTAAATTCTATTCCCATATGGGTATTTTATCTATATGATTCTAAGCCTTGGGCGACTCTCTCCAAGAGGTTTCAGATTTTATTAATGTGTTTCTGATTTTTAAAGAGAAAATCGCCCCTCTTGAAGGCCGTACATTTCCAGAATGATATTGGGATGCGTGCATTAATAAATATGGAGGCTTTGGTGCAGTTTCTGTGTTTGAACAGGGGTGCCTTTACTCCTAGAAGCTGCTGCAATTGATTCCATGTCAATTGGTGAAGATAGGATGAAGTTATGAACAATATGGTGTGCTATAGTTTGCTGGTAATTCATTTTCAGTTTGCAGATTTTTATATCAGACTTTCTTCAGTTTGAGTTTTCAGTTCTTTCTTCAATAAGTTGGATAGTTATCTAATGTGGGATCATCCAGCTTCTTTGTGCTTCAAAACTATTGTAATCCTGATGTAATTTGTAGCTCTTTCTCATTTTGTAAAGCTGATAACAGTAGTACTGTTTCAGTCTATTTAGTTGCTGCTTATTCGTGTTTAATTATCACATTGTAACCCCTAGATGGTTTACCGCCAGTGTGGAAAAAAGAACTTACTAATTCTCTTCTTATACCCACTGTCAAGTGGTGAATCCCCACTCTTAAGTGGATGCCTGCCGCAGCAAACGAAGTGTTTTAATTGTAGTCTTTTCCCCCCACTGTTTGGTGGTAGTGTGGAAATTCTCTTATGGCTGGTTATCCGCCTAAGTACTTTCAATTCAACAATTAGCACTCCACCATATGTTAGCACCTCGCTTGTTAAAGGATCTTGAGTGCACATTCTTGGTGTTGAGTTTAGTCTCTCTCTTTTAGTTGTAATCTTTGTAATCTTTGATTTAGTAGATCCTAGGGATCCTCTGACCATATGCCCGTCCCTCCTCCTTAAGTGGTTTTTGGGCGCATTCTTGGTTAGAGTTCTTTCATGCAACGTTTTGGGTTAAACTAACCTTAACGGGTGCTTGGTTACATTGTATTTGTTATTGAAAATAAAGAAAAATTTGAAGGGGCATATTTCATGCACAATATTATTCTACTTGGTTTTTGAGGAGATTTTAGAGTTCTAAACCCTAGGACGAAATCCCTAAGGGTGGTTGGTTTCAATAGTGAGAGTAATCTATCCTAGCTGGTCAGGTTGGAGAAAATATCTTGATTTCTCACAGTGAGCATTATGCTTGGAGTTACGGAGGAAATTTGTGAAGTCTCCTTTGGAGGCAAATTTCAGAGATAGTTGGGCATTATATGCAATGGTAGACTACAGGTGATATTCATTCTATAGCTTTAGGTATATAGAGCCTTAAATCATATTTAGGGAGTATTACCAGTGATGTTATTATTGGTGGAGTTTTTATATTTTCAAGAGAATCGTGGCACCTAGCTTCATCGTACACTTATACTGAAGAGATTCGATGTGTATAATGGTTTGGGAGATAGTGCTCTATTAATGCTGTGTAAATTTGGGAAGTTGTGGGTCTAGTCAAAGGAAGTTGGGAGCATTCAAACTCAACTATTGCTATTTCTTGAAGGCCGTAGAATTTCCATAAAGGGATACAAAGGGTGTAAGGTGGTGTGGACATGGAGGATATTCCATGAGGATCTTTGATTGCTGCAACTGCTCCAATATAGACGCCGCTTTCCTTTGAAGAGGTCACAACATATACACAAGTGCCTCCTTGAACAGTTTGACTGTTCGACTATACATTTTGAACATAAATTATGGTGCAATACCTTCAAGTAAGATAAATCGCTTATATCAAGATTCATGAATTCTGGTTCATGTTATTAAATATTATTCAATGGAAGGATTTATGCTAGCGCCTTACAACGCTAGGCATAAAGCTAATTTGTAATCTATATTTGGTGATTGGTTATATAATATCGATATTCTAGTCAATCGGTAGTCATTCACTGTATAAGGGCAAGAAATTGTTATTCTCTTATTGAAATACGTTATATGTATGAAGGAAATGCTTGCAGATTTAGTAAATTTATGAATGGTTATCAATTATTTCCATTATATTTTGCACAAATACTTTGTTACTGTCAAAACATTCAATCTTTAAAACAACAAACAAAATATTAAACTCAGAACAAGAAGTTGGCAAATGTTTGATGAAATGCTTGGACATTTGCATTCATAAAATTGAAGAATTTTCTATACCAAACTACCTAGGAACTTTACAGTGGTATCAGAGCTTGTGAACCTGCCAGCCCGTGTGGTTTTGATGATAAATTTTTTATCATGAATCTGGATAACACAAAATATATCACCTATAGGAGTAGAAGACAAAGAGGGGCTGAAAACATGTTTAATTCATAATCAAAAGAAGAGGAAAACATGGGTGATAGGGAAAGAGAGAGGGCAGATCCACACACTAGAGGCATGTTCAATGGCCTTGCAAGGGGGCAGCGTGACCTACAACAAAGTTTAGCTCAATTGGCAGCCCTTATGACACAACACATGGCAACCATTAATAACAACAATGGGGGAAATCATGGTGGAGAACAAGGGAATGAAAGAAATAATGGCAATGGTGATGGTTCCGTGAACAATGGAGGAGGAAGACCACATAACAAAATTGGATCAACAAGCACTAGACCTTTGATGCCAAATTTCCCTCCTAGAGTCACTCCTCAAGTTGAGCCTGATCCAACACAACAGGAGCTATAGGATCAAATTCTATAGGATTAGAGGAATTTAGGCATGGAATTCTAAGCTAAGATACCTTTCCATGATTATATGGACCTTAGGATGAGGCATAGGCCAAATAGAGGTGGTAGACCACACAATCAGGACCTGCAAAGAAAGGTGGGAAAGTTGTCTATTCCCTATTATGATGGTTTAGGTAAAACCACAGCTAGGGCATGGGTGCAAAAATTGGACACTTACATTCAATTCAATCCAATGTCAGAGGATGAGGCCATAAGTATGCTGCGATACATTTGGATGGGAGTGCACATGAGTGGTGGCATCACTGAATGGTGACCTTGGGCCATGACTAGATTGATTCCTATGCAGAATTTACGGAGAGGTTGATTGATAGGTTCGATAAGAAGGATCGAAAACTCCATTTTAAGGAGTTAACTCAGCTTAAGCAGTGGGGTTTAGTGGACACCTACATTGCATATTTTTAGAGACTCTTCGTGCTAGTGATAGATATATCAAAGAGTAGACTGACAATGTTGTTCATGAATGGTCTAGCTGATCTGTTGAGGGGGTGGATAAAGGCCCTCAGTCCGTCTACACTTCAAGAGGCCATTCGGAAGGCAAGAGACATGGAATGCTCTACCTCAAAGCACAAATTTCAGTCAAAGAGATTTCCACAAAAAAAAGGATAAAAACAGGAAACCTTTCTAGGAATGGCCTAAGAAAGACAGATTGGATGATAAGGCTTGCAAAGAATTAAGGAGAAAGAAATTATGTTTCAGTTGCAAGGAGCCTTGGGAACTAGGTCATAGGTGTATGGGGAAGGGTAAGGTAAATTACATAGATGTGCTTTTTAATAGCGAGGATGAAGAGGAGGCTGAACAGGTATAGGGTAGTGAGCACAGTGGCTTGGATAATGAGCATGTCAGAGATGGTCAACAGTCACCTAAGGAGTTGAATGGTGGAACCATTGCTACTCTTTCAGGTACGCCTAGATTTAACTCTTTCAGAGTGTGTGGAGTCTTACAAGGGCAGCGAGTTATAGTTTTGTTGACAGTGGGGCAATAATAGACTCAGCTCTGGTAGCCAATCGAGGAATCCCTACAAATTTTTTTGAGGGATTTAATGTGATGGTAGTAGATGGTTTTAGTATGGCTTGCACTTAGAGAATTCCACGACTGAATATCACTTTGGGAAACTACACGATGACAAATGACTTCTATGTAGTTGACCTAGGAGACACTAATGGCATTTTGGGTATTCAGTGGCTTCATTCCTTAGGGAAATACTCTTAGAACTTCCAACGATGGAGCTGAAATTCAGATTAGATGGCAAGAAGGTTGTTTTGAGAGGCATGTCTAATGGTGCTCCCATGATCGTTTTAGCTAAGAGGATGAAGAGAATATTCAGACACGGGGATGTAACATGGGCAACAGAGTGTCTGATTACGTCTAAGGTGTCGTTAGATAGCATAGAGCCATATCATGTAGACATTTAGATAGTTCTGGATAAGCATAGTTTGGTATTTAGTGAGATTCCTCTAGGGAGACCTCCAGATAGAGGATTTGAGCACCATTGAGTTAGAAGAGGGAGCCAAAATGGTTATCACTACTCTTTACTAGCACCCAAAGAAGTTCAAGGAAGAAATAGAAAAGGCCATTAAGGAGTTATTAGACATGGGGCACATCAGACCCAGTTCTAGTCCCTTCACTTCTTTAGTTGTCTTGGTAAAGGACGAAACTATGAGGATGTGTATTGAATACCGTGCCTTAAACAAGAAGACCATAAAAAACAAATACCCTATTCCAAGGATCAATGAGCTATTAGATGAGTTGCATGGGGCAATTTACTTCTCGAAGATTGATCTTTGATCATGGTATCATTAGATCAGGGTCAGGGAGTAGGATATACATAAGACTACATTCAAGTGTCACTACGGGCACTATGAGTTCTTGGTCATGCCATTTGGGTTGACCGGTGCTCCAACCACTTTCCAGTCTTGCATGAACCATATCTTCAACAAATAGTTGCAAAAGTTCCTTCTAGTATTCTTTGATGATATACTCATATACAACAAGACATGGGAGGAGCACTTGAGACATTTGGATGAGGTGTTGTATATCGTGGAGTTGTAGTTGTTATATGCTAAGGTGTCCAAATGCAAATTCGGTATGACAAAGATCCTGTACTTGGTTCATGTGATTAGTGCTCAGGGTGTATAGGTGCATCAGGAGAAAATGTAGGTGATTTTGGATTGGCCACCATCCAATTGACTTATAGAGTTGCGTGGGTTCTTTGGTTTGTGCAGTTATTATAGACGCTTTGCATCAGGAGAAAATATAGGCGATTTTGGATTGGCCACCACCCAGTTGACTTACAAATTTGCGTGGGTTCTTTGGTTTGTGTAGTTATTATAGACGCTTTGTTAAGGGGTTTTCACAGTTGGGTGCACCTCTAATGGACCTCACGAAGAGAGGGGCACTCAGGTGGACTAATGAGGCTCAACGAGCATTTGACAGGCACAAGGAGGTGATGAGCACTTGTCTAGTTTTGGCACTACTTGATTTCACCCAGCCTTTTGTGCTTCAGTGTGATGCTTTGGGTGAGGGTATAGGAGCAGTTTTAATGCAGAACAAACATTCGATAGCATATGAGAGTCAGAAGCTCAGGGATCCAGAGAGACTCTATTCCATCTATGACAAAGAGATGCTTGCCATTATGCATGCTTTGGCGAAGTTTAGATAGTATTTGATAGGTGAGAGATTTGTGGTTAGGACTGACCACAACAGTTTAAAATATTTCCTAGAACAAAAGTATTTGAATGAGAGGTAGAAGAAGTGGGTCAGTAAGATATAGGCCTATGACTTCAACATTGAGTATGTGAAGGGCAAGAAAAACATTGATGCTGATGCCTTTTCCAGGAAACCCACTGCATTTTCCCTTACCGAGATTTTAGCTGATTAGAACTCTCATCTCCTGGTGGAATATTCCTAAAACAATTTTGCTTGTGAGTTGATGGATGGGAAGATTTAGGATGACAGGTATAAGGTGGTAGATGACATTATCTATTACAAGGGAAAAATTTATTTGGTTCTTGAATCGAAACTTCAAGGAGAAGATTCTAAGAGCCATTCATGACACACCATTGGCAGGACATCTTGGATACCTTAAAACATACAAATAGGCTAGGGAGAAGTTCTCATGAAAGGGCCTCAAGGATGATGTCCTACGACATGTGAGGCAGTGCATGACTTGTTAGCAGAACAAGTCGGAACACACTCATCCAATAGGGTTACTTCAGCCGTTACCCATTCTAGAGCAGAAATGGGAGAGCGTGTCGATGGATTTCATCACTGGTCTACCGAAGGTGCATGGAAAGGATAACATTTTTGTAATTGTTGATCGTTGACCAAATTTGCTCACTTCTTCACAATTTCATTGGAGTATAAGGCACCATAGATGGTAGTGTTGTTCTTTAGGGAAGCGTTCAAACTCCATGGATTGCCGAGGAACATTGTCAGTGACAGGGATAGCAAATTTCTCAGCTCTATTTGGCAGGAGCTATTCTAGTTGGCTGGCACAAAGTTGACTCCTAGTACCAGTTACCACCCTTGGATGGATGGTCAAACAAAAATTGAGAACAAATGGGTTGAGGGGTATTTGCGTAACTATCTCTCAGGTCAACAAAAGGTGTGGATTAAGTGGTTACATCTAGGAGAACACTGCTATAATACCATTTACCATATGTCTGTTGGGATGACTCCATTCCGAGCATTGCATGGTTATGATGCTCCTTCATTCATGGATTTGGCTTTTGGTGATAAAAGGGCTTCCAAACCCAAAGATTAGATTTAGGAAAGTTAGGATATCCTTAAGACCCTCAAGGAATTCGCAGGTTGCCCAGAATCAACAAAATACATGCGGATAGACATAGGGTTGAGCGCATCTTTGAGGTAGGAGACTTGTTCTTCTCGGGATTGCAACCCTACAAATAGTCTTCATTGAAGAAAAATGGTGCAAAAAAGTTGAAACCAAATTTGTATGGGCCCTACATGATAAACCGGCATGTGGGGGAAGTAGCTTATGAGCTTGAATTGCCTGAAAACAAGATCCATAAGTTTCTTCATGCATCGTGCTTCAAAAAGGCACTAGGGCAGCATGTTACTTCTTCAGTTGAGCTAACTCCGTTGGATGAGGAGGTTGTTTGATTTTGGTTCTTGATGAGATTTTGGATGTTTGGGAGAGGAGGTTGAGGAGCAGTTTGATCGGAGAGTATCTTATCAGATGGAGAGACTTGCCCATGGAGGATGTTACTTGGGAAGGAGAGTAGATTTTGCAACATCCTATTTTGCAATTGCTTGAGGGCAAGCAATTTCAAGAAGGGAGGACTGTAATGTGCCTTTTCAAATGATCGCTTCAGGAGGACTTATTAGCCTATTTAATTCCTGTAGGCTATAGTCAGGACTCAGGGAATTAATTAATTTAATTGTTTGATATTGCTTGGAAAAAAGTACACTCAAAAGGATAATATTGAATGATTAAATTAAAGTGATGTTATAAAGTGACAGTAAGGAAATAGTAAAAGATACTTTGTTTGAGGAGAAGAGACACACACTGACTTTCTGATGAACTTGGCAGTTGCATTGCCAACCTTTTGGCGATTTGTCAACTTCCTATTGACATGGTGATGTTGGCAAACAATTGCCAAAGGTTCAATTCGGAATTAAGTATTGGGTTAACTAGCTGATTTAGAATTTCCTTAGTTTTCTAGACCATCTAATGATCTAAATTTTAGGATCCAAGATTACCTATAACTTGGCTATGTTTCAAACCATAAGGGTATCATTTTTGTTTAATTCCATGTTAATTCATATGAATGCAGCCTAATTCAGATTAAAAATAGATATTAGAACAAACCTAAACAAAGAAATTATAGACTCTGTCATTGGACAAATTTGCACAAAGGGACAAAATCACACCTAGAGGACAACATTGTATTGGGTTGGTTTGATTTAGGACAAAATAACTTGGTTTCACACATTATTTCAATTGCAAGTTTGTATTTTAAGGTAATTTTATATGTTTTTTCTTTTGCATAGCAATTGGATGGAGAATAATAATGGTTTACTAGGTCTAGATCTTGGCATGGCCTACATTGATTTAGAAAGTCATCCATATTCCTATAATTGCATGGTAATGTTACTTAATTCTCTCTTTTATGAGTGCACGATTTTATAGGAGGAGTTTCTAATGCAGGAGCATACAGGTGCACAAGCTATTAGCATCAACCAAAAATATTTCTGTTTCCAATTTTGTTGTTATTTTCTTGTTGTGAGTTTGGTGATGTGCAAATGGAAGCTTCTTCAATTTTTCCCTAAGGTAGGAGTTTGTTGTTGCCAAGGATCTTAATGGATTTTGGGAAATGGCTAGAAATGGCTAGAAATGGCTAAGTATTTTGGAGATGCCTCAAGGTAGGAGGTTTAGCCTAACCCTAATTCATGTTGGAGGAGATCAGGGTATCGGCCTGTTTCATACCTCGATACTACTATCGGTAGGAGTTAATGAGTACCGACAAAGCTCGACAGGTGAAAAGGATAGTGGGAATTGGGTTAGTAGGGTAACACCTACCCTGATAACACAAAAAAACTAAGACATGAAGATTCAACGATACCCCACAAGTCGACAAATTTAATGAACGTTGGACTTGCGAAAGGACATCAACTTGACATTGAAAAGGGTTAAGAGTATGGGTTAGGCCCGATGGCGACACCCAACCACCAAATATGTATCATGAGACTTTGGGAACGAGTGTGATCATCAACCTTAAATGGAAATTGGTTATGAGTCCTTCATCGATAGCGATCCTCGATGTGTATTAGATCACAATAGCTTGATGTCAAACTTTGATAATTTTTTTTGATTTTGAGCAAAGGCTGACTAACAAATAGGAAATGAATAGCCAATGAGTTACATTACAACATGTGGAATCATATGATTGGACTGATGGATTTATTGGTTCAACTTCCTCACATTGGACATAAAAGCAAGACATTCTGGCATGCAAAAGGAGAGGGGGGAATTTGGAAAAATATGGAAGTTTTGAATGCAGACATGAAGGTTTGGCAATTCGAAGGTTGAAGTCTTGGATGTGATGAGTTGGTGTGTACATGAATGGGAAAAGTTGGTGAAGTTTGTTGAAACATATTGTTGGAGATTGTTGGGCAACAAATTGAGAAAGAACATTTGTTGGAAACTAAAGGGGATAGATTTGTAAGTTGGTGGAGTTGTATTCGTGTAGCAAAAGTTTTAAGGCTTGTATGCTTGTAACAATTTGTGATGATGTTTGGAATTGTTATGTTCATGTAATGGAGTGTTTTCTATCTTGCAATGTGATGAGATTCTTGTTGCTATTACGTATAATTGTGTTTATTTGTTGATTGGGCTACGCGATTGGGCTTATTCCCATATCACGACTGCATCAAGTGGTATCAAAGCGGGCATTGGTTGTTGATTGTGAATGTGTCAAGAGAGGGTTTTGAAGAACTTGTTGTGGGTAAAGAAGATTGAGAGAAGACTTGCAATTGTAGAGGACTTGAAGCAGACATGGCACAGAGAGGACATGGTCGCAGAGGAGCATCACGAGGGGTGGTGTAGCAATTGTAGAAATGTTGAGAGGAATAACAACAAGACTAGAAGCAATAGAAACAACACAGAGAAGAGAACATTTAGAGGATGTCAGTGAGGACAAAAAAGAAGTGGTAGAAGGAGGAAATGAAGCCAAGTTGTATTGGATCAAGGAGAAGAAATATTTCTGAGTGCCATCACAAGAATAAACAATAAACCAATGATTGATCCCTTGAGTTATAACGAAAGCCTAAATCTCGAAGGCCTTGTTGATTGGATATTACAGATGAAAAATTGTTTTGATTTTGAAGGTACCGAGGACGACACAAGAGTCAAATATGCTTGCACAAACTGAGAGGACATGCATCCCTATGGCGGGATCATTTTTAGATGGATAGACAAAGGAAAGGGAAAGAAAAGATTAAGTCATGGGATCGAATGGTTACAAAGATAGAAGACAAGCTCTTGCCAGCAAAATATCATATTTGTTTGTTTTGGAAATTGCAAAACTTGAAGCAGTGAGAAACAAGTGTTAAAAACTACATCGAGGAGTTCTACTGATTGAGCATTAGAATGGGACACATGGAAGATGATGCTGTGCAAGTATCAAGGTATGTCAATGGTTTATGTTTATCAATCCAAGATGAGATAAGTTTGGTTAGGTTGCAAAGTGTAGAAGAAGCCTACCAATATGCCTTGAAAGCAAAAGAAAAGTTGAATAGGAAACACTAGAATAATGCAAGAGTACGGGGAAGAAATTCCCATGGTAGAGGACAGTCAAGTAGTAGGAGAGGTTATCCCATGAAACAAGAAGAGGCCAACACCTCTCAAACGAGTTTTTACACTCAAAAGAGTAGAGGAAGAGGAGGTTAATCTAGAGGTAGGGCTGATAGTTCTAGAGGAAGAGGTAGAGGTTTCATTTGTATGTGTTACCAATGTGGTGAGGAAGGGCTCATAGCAATTGAGTGTCCACAAGTACATTGGAACAATAATAAAGGTAAAGAGGCAAAAATTCATGTGGTCCAAGTGGAGGAGAAAATTGTTATTTCACCCAAGCATGGAGAAGATCTAGAAGACAAAGAGTCTTTTATGATAAGAAGAATTTTACTAAAACCAGAGAAAGAGAGGGAGGAACCAACACAACGGAGAACTTTGTTCCATACCAAATGTAATTTTGGAGGTAAGTGCTGTATGGTTATCATAGATAGTGGTAGTATTGATAATTTAGTATTAGAGGAGATGGTAGAAAAGTTGCAGCTGAAAAAGATGAAAGCATCCTAGTCCCTACAAAGTGTCATGGCTGCAAAAGGGACACTAGTTATTGGTAAGTGAGCAATGTATTGTGAATTTTCATATAGGCAGTTGTAAGGATGAAATATCATGTGATGTCATGCCAATGGATGCATGACACATCTTGCTGGGCAGACCTTGGCAATAGGATAGATAGGTCATTCATGATGGCGAGACAGATTGTTATACAATCAAGAAAGGTGGGAAGGAGCACACTCTAAATCCCATGAAAGATAGAGAGGATGAAGTAGAGAAGAATCTCTGGGTTTACTTAGTGACAGGGAAACAATTCGTGATCGACATAAAGAAGGAGAAAGCCTGCTATGCCTTCATTCCCAAGCCTGTAGAGGTTGGGACAGTAGAAAAGAAAGAGGAGATTCCAATGGAGTACAAGAGATTTTGGAAGAGTTCTCAGAAATTTTAGTGTTGTTGGATGGGTTACCAACCAATGAGATGTATTAGTCATTGCATGGACATGATACCAGGGGTGAGTTTGCGAAACAAGGTTCCCTATAGAATGACACCAATGTGAATGAGGAGATCAATAGACAAGTGTAGGAGCTGCTTGATAAAGGTTTGAACAGAGAAAGCTTGAGTCCTTGTGTTGTACTAGTAGTACTCACACCCAAGAAGGGCGGAGAATGGTGTATGTTCATAGACTCTAGATCCATAAATAAGGTCACAATCAAGTATAGATTCTCACTACCTCGGATGGATGACATGATGGATTACTTGAGCGGAGTTAAGTACTTCATGAAGATAGACTTGAAGAGTGGGTACCATCAAATATGAATTCGGGAAGGAGATGAGTGGAAGACAATGTTTAAGACAAAAGATGGTTTATATGAGTGCCTGGTGATGCCATTTGGGTTGACAAATGCCCCAAGTACCTTCGTGGAGTTGATGAATGAGGTATTAAAACCTTTTCTTGGTAAGTTTGTGATAGTATATCTAGATGATATTTTGATTTTCAGTAGGACAAAAGAAGAATATTTGTTGCACATAAGGGCAGTTTTGTAGAGGTTAAATGAAGAAAAGTTGATGGTAAATCTGAAAAAGTGTAGTTTCATGAAGAGAGAGTTAGTATATTGGGTTTTGTTGTGTCAGAAGAAGGGTTAAAAATGGACCCTGAGAAGATTAAGGCTATTGTGGATCGACTTTCACTGAATAGTATGTTCGAAGCTAGAAGTTTTCATGGCTTAGCGAGCTTTTGTATGAAGTTCATATGGAATTTCAGTGGGATTTTTGCTCCAATCATGGATACAATGAAGGGAATCAGAAGAGAATTTGTTTGGACAGCTGCAACAGAGAAGAGTTTTCAGTTGTTGAAGGGAAAAGTAACCAAACAACCAGTTTTGGCACTTCCAAATTTTGGAAAACTTTTTCAAGTTGATTGTGATGTGAGTGGGACAGCCAATGGAGGTGTGTTGAGTCAAGAAGGCAGACCTATAGCATACTTTAGTGAGAAATTGAATGAGACAAAGAAGAAATATTCGGTATATGATCAAGAGTTCTATGCAATTATGCAAGCATTGAAGAGATGTAGACATTTTTCGCTGCCCAAGAAGTTTGTGTTGTACATAGATCATCATGCTCTACAATTCATTAACAACCAAGGTAAGCTAAATCAAAGACGCATGAAGTGGGTTGAATTCTTACAAAGCTATTCTTTTGTTTTAAAACATAGGAGTGGATAGTCTAACTAGGTAGTTGATTCATTGAGTAGAAGATGTTTGTTGTTAAATGAGATGCGTGTAAATGTTGTGGGTTTTGATTCTATGTGGGAGTTGTATGGAGGAGATGTTGATTTCAAAGAGACTTGGACTGCTTGTAAGAGTCTAGTGGAAAAAGAAAAAGATAGGACTCCATGGCTGGAATACATTATCAAGAAGGATTGCTGTTCAAGGGGAAGAAGTTATGTATACCACAAGGGTCAATGAGGAAAAATTTGATAAGGGAGAAGCACATTGGAGGTTTGAGTGAACATTTTTGGGTAGACAAGACAACAACACTGTTGGCTGGGAATGAATGCTGATGTGAAGAAGATGGTGTAAAGGTGCAGAATTCACCAACATGCCAAGGGCAATAAGTAGAAAACATGATTATATCAGCCTTTACCAATACCAGAGAGGTTGTGGGAACACATTAGTATGGATTTTGTCTTGGGACTGCCTCAAACACAAAGAGGTAATGATTTTTCTTTTTTTGTAGACAATTTTTTTAAAATGGCTCATTTCATCCCATGTTACAAAAGAAGTGATGCATCCCACATAGCCACATTATTTTTCAAGGAAGTAGTTAGATTGCATGGGTTTCCTAAGAGCATTGTTTTAGACAGAGATACAAAGCTTGTAGGTTATTTTTGATGCACTTTGTGGAAGAAATTGGGAACACAATTGGGTTTCAGTTAAGCCAACCATCCTTAGATCGATGGTCAAATTGAGGTTGTAAATAGGAGTTTGGGTAATTTGTTGAGATTCTTAATAGGGAACAAGCCTACTCAGTGGAATTTGACATTAGCCCAAGCAAAACTTGCCTACAATAATTCAATAAACAAGAGTGGGAAAAAAGCCCTTTTTGCATTGTGTATGGGTACAATCCAAGGGGTGGATGAACTAAGGGATAGTGCAGATTTGGTGAGGGAAAATGCTGTAGTTTGAGGATTTTGCTGAGTACATTCATGATTTCCATATGGAAGTGAAAGAGATCTTAGAGAAAAGTGCCACCAAATACAAGAGTTCTGCTGATACACACAAAAGAAAGCAGGAGTTCCAAGTTGAAGATCTGGTTTTGGTACACTTGTGGAAGGAGAGGTTCCCACAAGGAACATATAACAAACTAAAATGGAAGAAGATAGGCCCTTGCAGGGTCTTAAGAAGGAAGTTTTCAACCAATTCTTACGAGATTTCCCTTCTAGTTGGTATCAATATTGATCCTATCTTTGATATTTTTGATCTTTACAAGTATCAAGAAGGTGAGACAAGTGCACAAGGGGACACATCAGGATGGATAGATCAAATTCCTGAATAAGAAATATGAGGAAATTGACAAAGTAATTGGTTCTTGTGTAGCAAAGAAGACAAGAGGAAAAGAGTACATGGAATACTTGGTTCATTGGATGGATAATCCTGCAGATGAGGCATCATGGTTGAAAGCTACAAAATTGACTAAATATGGGATTTCGATTCCAAACTTGCCAAAATGTTAGTGAGTTCCATACTCATGGAACATTTCACTTACTCGACATGTCTGATGTAGGAACGTTTGGGTGCATGAGCTATCAACATCAACCAAAAATATTTTCGTTTCCAATTTTGTTATTTTCTTGTTGTGAGTTTGGTGATGTGCAAATGGAAGCTTCTTCAATTTTACCCTAAGGCAGGAGTTTGTCGTTACCAAGGATCTTAATGGACTTTGGGAAATGGGTGGAAATGGCTATTTATTTTGGAGATGCCTCAAGGTAGGGGGTTTAGCCTAACCTCGATGAATGTTGGAGGAGATCGGGGTATCAGTTTGTTTCATAGCTCAATACCACTATCAACATGTAGAAACCCTTGTTCTCCCTGATTCTGAAAACTGCTTGTTTTGATTGTTTTTTCTCATTTTTTTTTGCATATATGGTTGAAGTGCGTTTTTGAAAGAAAATGCTGAATAAATTTATATAAAATAATGCAACATCGGAAATGATAGAATCTATTGAATCTATTGATGGCAGACTATTTATTAATCTTCAAAATTGATTACAACTAGATCTGATGACATGCAACTTAAAAGGCAACAATATTATTGATGTAAAAACCTGGTATTTGCAGCAGATTGTAAAACCCTGGAAAGATGTGTTCAGATCTGGGAAAATGGCGCCTGGAAATGAAGAACTCTTTCTGGCTGAAACCCAAATAAAAACTCTGAAGATGAAAACTCTGTGAACGTTCTGTGATAGCTTTTGAATGAAGATATCCCTCTGAATGCAATAGATCAGCTGATATTTCACAGCCTTTGAACTGCAACACTAAAGATGGCTCGTTCTCCAATGCCTGTAGACAACAGAAACCCTAGGCTTCGTTCTCCGGAAGAAGACTTGTTCAAAAATCCAATAAGCAACATAATGAGCTCAAATCCCAATGAAACCCTTATATCTCCTCAAGAGTTCGAATTTTCTCAATTAGGTTTCATTTAAATAAATTCGAACTTTTTTTTTTTAATTAATTTATTTATTTTTCAATAGTTTTCGAAAGCACTTTTAATTATAAAATATAATTAAAAGTGGCCCCTTCAATGAGAGTCGACCCCTTCAGCAAATCACTTAAGTTATAATATTTGATAATATTATAACTTTATAATATAAGCTTCAAACAATTAATATTTAATTAAACAATTAAAATATTAATATCTCCTTCAAAATATATCCGATTCACAAACCGTCAGAAGCTGGCGAAGAAGTGAGTGATTCTGCACATGACCAAACCATACTGCTAAAAATAGCAGGGGTGCCTCGCTGAGTGCCAAATACTGCTAAAAATAGCAACTCAGGAAAAAGGGGTCTGAATGAGCCCGAACGAAAGCCAACCAGTAAAACTCTGACAACCGAAGCCAAGCCAAGCTCCATCAAGACCCTCTAACCAGACATATTAGCCTACGAGGGCTAAGAATAGGCTAAATCCACTGAACTCTGATGCTCGCAAAATTGGGGACATTACAGTCCCCCCTCCCTGAAATTGCTTGTCCTCAAGCAATCTCTACAGCAAAGAAACCCAACTCCTCGGAAGGCCCAAAAGAAGAACTGTAAAGTGTCCCACACATCTCTAACTGTCTCCTGTAGTATCAACAAAAACACAACTGCGCAAGCTATCCCTGGATCCCAAACCCAGAGTGAAAGTCTGTCGTGTCTGTCATCCTCAGGTTGCCACTGCGCTCTACTGCCTCCAACTTCACCATGCTGAGAATAGTGAAGTAGCCCAATGGGACCCATCCAATACTCGGTGCCAAAGCTGTCGTCACCGGGATCCCAACACAATATGAATTCACATCCATCTGTCATGCGGAGATAAGAACTTCTAGAAGCATCTGCTACACCGAATCTCTCCCTGTCCTCTGCTAAACCCTCATGGATGTGATAACTGACCAAGCCATCATGCCAACTGACACCATAGTCATCCTGTAACCATGTACCCAGAAGAAAACTTTGTGACCAAGAAGTAGCAAACCCTGTTGGATACATATCAGCATGATGTAAAACTGACAGCTGTCCCTGCAAGTAATTCCCCACAGACCGCTGAGTCTGGCGCTTGCAGCTGCTAATCCCATCTTCTGAAGATGGTGAATACCCATCCCACAACGGATGGTATAACTCAGGAGCCAAACCACACTGATGCATCATCAAATCCTCCGTGTGTGGACTAAAGGAGAAGTGATGAACACTCCTCACTATGCAATCAAGATAAAATGCTCCCACCTCTGTCAATGGCTGACCATCATAGTCCTCGGAAAACGAATCAGCATAAGTACAAATCTCCATACTGGATGATGCCCTACATATTTCCTGTGACGACGATGGAGTAGTGACGTGATCTGTCACACAACTCTCGGAAAAAACAACTATCTCATCACAGGAGCTCTCAATCAAAACACTCATCCCATCTGAACTAACCACACCAATATCTGTGATAGATTTAACCACATCCTCACTACAACTCGTGGATATAAGATCCTCATCGACTGCCTCTGTATATAACTGGACTGTATCTGCAGCTGGTGGAAACTGTGCCAAACTCAACTCCATGGTAAGTGTAATGTCCCCGTTTTTAGCTCTTCACTTTTCAGTGATTGGTAGCCTATTCCCAATGTGTTGTTAGCTAGTCAGTGGCAGAATTAGGGTTTCCGACTGTTTGATGGGTTCTCTTGAAGATTCAGGGTTTTGCTTGTTGGAGTTTGGGTGTTTGGATTCTGGATTCCTTCTGGGTTTTCAGATGGCTTCGCAGTGGTATGTTTTTCTTGGCATTCTGAGCATCTTTAGGAATTTACTATTTTTAGTAAATTCTAATTTTAGCAGTGGTCCAGTCGGCATCAATCCAGTCAACTTTCCTCTTCTGGCAATTCATTGGGTAATTCTCATTTTTGGCTTAAGGGGTTCATTTCGAAGATATAAGTTATTTTAAGTCAAAATGTTTTATTTTTAAAACACCCCTTGGCCTAGTGTTATAACTTAACAGTTGTTTTAAAGAAGGGGACTTTGAGGGGTATTTTCTCATGAAGGAAATATTTTAATATTTCTAAAGTTTATAATTGCTCAAAGGGAAAATGGACGCCTTTTTGAAGGAGATTATATTTTTTTATTTAAAAAAGAGAAGTGATTAATATTTCACAAGGAAAGTACGCCATTGGGAAGAAAGTGTTTGGGTCAAAGTTTAAACCTAAAAGCAGCTTGGGATTAGGGCGCACCTTCTAGAAAGCTCTTCGGAAGTTATAAATTGGAGCTCGGGGTCCTCATTTTGTTTATCTAATGAATTTGCAAAGTTATGCTGCCGGATTGGCTTTGGGATTGCTTCGAGGAATGTAAGCCTCCTAGCTTGGCTCTTCTTCTTGCTTGAAAGACAGCAACTAGTTGAGAGGTTTAGTTGTAGTTGGTTTCCTTTCATTGTAGTTGGTTCTTCTCACATTTTGTAGTTGAGTTATTGTATTTTCTGTCAATTTTAGAGTTGCTGGTTTTGTATGGCTGTAGGTTGTTTTTACTCACAACTCAAGAAACATAAATAATATTGTTCTGGGTACTGTTCCAATCTATTTTCCTATGTAGGGCGACCATTTGTGCAAGTTTCCAGAATTTTATTTGAAGTCTATGAATTATCTAAAGTAAATCGCCCTTGCTTGCAGGCAATTTCACTTTGTAAGTGCTTTGGAAGCCGTGCAAAATAAATAGGGGTCTTTGTGAGAAGTTTTTGTGATCCATCTTCATTGTCATCATCATTAGAATGTTTTGCATTTGATTTCACGTCAATAGGGTTAGAAATGAGTGAGATATGATCATTTTTGTGTGGTGCTAGGTTGCTGTTTTACCTTTTTAAAGTGCAGATCTGTCTTAAACTGAATATTCAGTTTGGTATTTGAGTGAAGTAAAGGGTCTTGGCATTCTTGTTAAGCAAGGAGAATCCTCTTAATTGATGTACGCTGTATTGTTCTAATTCTATGCTCTTGGCAGGCGATTTCTCTTCATATTGTAAGCTGAACAGTAGTACTGTCAGCCGTTCTCTAATCTTGCTTATCATGTTTTGTAACGATTACTATACATTCTGAAGTGCTTTGTAATTCTTTATATCTCCGCCCTATGGTAGCTCCATTCCCACTCCGGGTTTGAAAGCACATTCTGGGTGTTGAGTTTACTTTCAGCATTCCTGCTTATTTTCCTTAATTGCATTGTAATTCTTAGCATCTCCGTCATATGGTAGCTCCCATTCCATCTCGGATTGGAAAGCATTCTTGACGTCGAGTTACTTCAGCTTATTAGTTGGTAGGGATCCTCTGACCATATGCTCGTCGTTCTCCGGCGCATTCTTGGTTAGAGTTACCTTCAGTTGCATTTGTTTAAGGCACTGACGATCCTCTTGCCATATGACAGCCTCTCTCGTGTTGAGATTGAGTGCGCATTCTTGGCAACGAGTTATTTGTAATCTGCTGGTTTGAATTATCTAACCCTAACGGGTGCTCTCTGCATTGTTGTGTACTTGGCAAAAATTGAAAAAAATTTGGCTCGGAATATTTCAGTAAGCTCCCCCAACTGTGACTGTGACTCTTGAAGGGCCAACTGAGCACTCTCCAACGAGTCCATAGTCACCTCAAACTCATGAGTGAGCTCATCGACCTGCTCCTCCTTTCCCTTCAATGCATCATAACAAATGCAATCCCACTCGAGATGAAAATCCCTGTCTGCAAGTAGTTTTAGGTAATTTTGTTTCATCATCCCAATTGCTTCTCGAAGTGCATGTATCTCTGCAAGGGAAAAACCACTATCACCGTGCTCATCTGTCAAAGGAGTACTCCAACCATAGGTAGCTAACATCTGACGAGCAACATCAAAATGCTCAATGGTTTTGGCAATCATATTGTCATTCACCTTGTTGGCGTAACAACTAACACCTCTGGAGTAGAAGTTGTTATGAACAGCCTGTGTACACTACGCAATGAGTGCTCTTCAAATTATGGAGGGGAAGCTCCCTCGTTGTGCTTTGACAAATATACTTGCAAAGGAAAATAAGCTAAAACTATGTCCTGTCTTTTTGTTTCAGCTGTAGAGGCACAAGGCTTTCTTGAAAGAACCTATACGTTGCAGCTGAGTTTTCTCTGGTTTTGCAGATCTACTAACTACAACTTAAATTTAATCTATCCAATCTCCTCAGGAAAACAGAGCGAGAGGAAACGGAGCAAGGTTTGACTAACTGACGATAAACGGGTTTAAATTCTCTACTTGAGGGCAAGGTGGCGCAACTATCATCTCAATTTAAACCAGCTTATTGGGCACAAAACAGATTTAAGAATTTACCAAGACAATCTTATGGAACCCTGTGTGGCATAACACTTGATTGAAAAAGCAAAGTCTTCACAAAACAGCCTTTATCACCACAATCTCACGAAACCCTATGTGGCATAACCTTCAATTATAATGATAAAGATTCACAGAACAGATTTATCACTGCAATTTCTCGAAACCCTATGTGGCATAACGATTGATCACAATGGTAAATTAACACAAAACAGATTTATCATCTCAATTTCTTGGAACCCTATGTGGCATAACAATTGACTTCAATGATAAAGATGTTCAAACAGATATATCTAAACTATGGAAAGAATTCAGCATTACAATCTTTCGAAACCCTATGTGGCATAACAATCAATTGCAATAGTGAAGACACATGAACAAGTACCAAAAAGAGTAATATTGAGGGCAAGGTAGGCGCAGCATATATTTCTCTCTCAAGCAAAAGTTATTTACAAATGAGCATAAGCTCTTATTTATATACATCAAGGTGTAGGGAACCCTAAAATCACCTTGTGTCATCTACAGTTCTCGCAATGCATGCAAGCTATGCGCCAAACCCTAATTAAGTAAACTATACAGTCAACTGGGAAACTACCCTCAGTTTAACTGAAACATCTAATCTAAAAATGGACAACTGTGCGAGCATGCACGTCCTTATTGAAAGCAAGTTAACTGGAAGACTACCATCAGTTAACGAAAAACCCTAAATAAAACTCCAAGTGTGAAAGGCGAGTCTCAGAATAGATATGCATGTGATGACAACCTCGAGTTAACTGGAAAGGGTAACACTCAGTTCTCGTGTGTGTAATGTCTATCCTGAGAGGTGGGAACTGAAGTTTACTGGTCGTGATCTCGAGCAATCAATCCCTCAACGAGATTGTTGACTGTATCACTATCTGGAGCTATGAGACTCTGTCGAAGAATGCTATGTCGATGCAGCATATCCTCACCAGCTGTGATTTGAGACTGAAGTTCTCCCCTACTCCTCGTTGCCTCATCGAACAATGCTGACATGACTGTAAGCTGAGTAATCTTACAACCAATGGTCTCCCCACTGAAAATAGTATGAATGAGTGCCTGAAGCTCTAACTGAACATTGGTAAGCTCAACGTAGGCACCACCCTCGATCTGATAACGGCACGGTAAGCGGGACACTAAAGTCCTCACAAACCGGAGTGCACTAGTGACGTGCTCTCTACTCTCAGCCAACTCTGATGCTAAACTGTCCTCTATCTTTACCCCGAAAACCAATTGTGTCTTCCAAGAGTAGATAGCCTCTCTGTCCTCTGCATCCGTGACTGTATCATAAGCCACACTCAGGTGAGCAATCATAATCTCGTCCCGGGGTTTGTTAATTGCCATATCTCTTTCCTCATCCTGAAGATGAAGACGGAGCTCACGTGCATTGTACCGCAACTGATATAACTCTGTAAGCATAGTACGGCCTCTAGCAACGAACTCCTCCTCCCATTCCTCCAAACACTTGCCATATGCAACCAAGTGATTGAGTTGACTTTGCTCTGCTGGAGGCTCAAGCATCGGTGGGAGTGTACTAATGGCATCGGGTCTATGCACAAGGCTAGAAATATACTGACGAATCTGTCTGATTTCAGCCTTGAGGGCTGCCTTATCCTCTCCATCCTTTAGTATTCTATCCCTGGCACTGTCCGTAGCAACTTGTAGAAGATCAACCTGAGTCTGGTGTGTGTTGCGACCAAGGTTGACTGTGATAACCTCAAAATCCTGAGATTCTAATTCAGCCAAGTTCTTCCCCTGTGGAGGTACGACAGTCTCAACGACAATCTCCATGTCAGTGTTTCTCTCTACGTGAACCATGTTCTTGACTCTTTTGTCCGGCGCATCCTGGTAAATGTCATCAAAATCAGAATGATTAAGAACATAGGATGGCTGCCTCCTCTTCCTTCCTAGCTGAGCTTCGACCCAAGATTGATCTCGGCTAATGCTACTAGAAGGGTCTGCACTAGCGACAGGAGGTACTGATGAGAGTGAATGTGTAGAAGACCCACTGCGAGGTGGAGAGTCTAAATCCAATTCGATGTGAATTGGGACTGGTGAAGGCTCTGAAACTGGTGTAGGAACTTGAGGCTGAACCTCAGTTACTGGCGGGCTCTGAACTGACCTCTGAACTGATTCTGTGATAGGATATCATCGGAATACGTATCAGTATAGCGATGGCAATGCCCTTTGAATTGTTTAGTATGCTTTCTTGGGAGGATTACTCCTCTTCTTTGTTAGGTTTTAGCCGAGGAAGGTAGCGAAAAGTTCACTACATTATTAAACCTTGCTCTGGGGAACACTTACCCTCCTTGTCTTCCTGCTGGCTGTCGAGGTAAAATTATCTTTGTTTGAATAACTCTTGACCTCTCTTTGGTCCATATTCTGTACCAGTATCTAACAGCGATTTATGTCGACACTCTGGCGAGGAACTTCTCCCTCGTCATCGATAAACCTCCCACATCCCTCGATAAAGAAGCGAAATCGTGAAGCGGCCGTATGCGTCGCGAACCTCGAAGTCATCTGCTTAATTTGCGGTAATCCTCATAGAATTTCGTGATATGTTCCTCCGGCAAAGGCGAACATTATAATGACTTTTCGAAAGATGTAGACGCGATCTTAGGTAAGATACTTAAGATGATATTTCTCAAGTTCTTGTCCTGCGATCTTACTATCAATTGCTGACTTGCACCAATACATTCCAAATTGGAAAGGAAAGTTGAGAGATGGTCTGTGCCTGCGGCGTAGAAGACGATGAACATCATGCATCTGTCTTAGGAACTCCTGAAAAACTGTCTTATCCGAAGGATAACGTGGAAGCATAGCTGGATTTCCTGTGAAGCCGTAAACTCGGATGTAGGTGTATGTTGGGAATTGAATAAACCAATCAGCCCATCCATCCATCGCTGCCCTAGCAACTGCCGAGATACGAACGTGCAACTCCCGGTCCAAGTTCCTCACTGTATAAGTCAGAAAAGCCTCGTGAACACGCTTGAAATGACGTTCAGCTCTGGTGAACTCAAAGGTGATCATAATAATGATAAACGAACGGATGCCCGCGGTGTTAAGTCCCACCAGGCTGACCGATAAAGTCAGAGTACCGCGAGATATGAACACATGTGAAACTCATGGGCAACTAAGAAACCGGTGATTTGCCTGTGGAGAATGTCACTGATGAAGGATGCCCAGTCATAATGCTCCTGCCCAGAAATGATGCGACCAATAATGTAATACATCCAAGGCTGGAAAACATTTGCATGTTCTTGACTTGAGACGATTGAGTGATTAGAAGTCATATACTCATCCTTGTATTCCGCCGCTGATACATTGTTTGGCAAAGCGTTCTTTGCTTGTTTTAACCATCTTTACGCCATCTTCTTCGACCTTGTCTATATCGGCATCAAATGCTGCTTCTTCCTCCATAATAGAAACAACTAAGCTGTTCTGGTGTTGAGGAATGCCAAAACTCCTTTCGATGTCCAAAGGTTTGAGACTGCAAATGACCCGTCCGTCAACTGACACTATCTGACGAGTAGTAGAATTGTAATGCTTAATGCAAGACATCACGAATTCAATACAGTGCACGGAGATAGGTATGGAAGCGGCCTCTAGTAAACCCAGGCTGCTCAATATTAAGATAGTTAGACCCGATCTGGCAGGTCTATAGCATACAGTAATACTTTGTGAAGATCACGTCTCCAACCAACTTTCGCGGAAATCATGGGTAAGGACGGTTTTGGTCCTGTATTCGAGCTGAGTGAACTGCATTCTGAAAAACTTGCCTGTTATTTGTGAACTTGACTATATTCTGACAAAATTTCTGGAAAGCTAAAAATAGCCGTGAGAGTTAAAAATAGCCTTTCGAAGAATTATTTTCAGCGAAAAATCCGAGATATGGGTTTTGTCCAGAAAAGATTCTAAGACAACCCAGAACGTCAGATTTGCGAAAATTCAACTTCTACTTGATTGTACAAAGATTTTCCACTTGAGAAAATTAGCAATTCGAGAACGAATGTTCTGAAGCTAAAAATTCATGAAAAATCAAACGCACAAATTTAACTCGAGAAAACTATATAAGAATGATCCAGATACTGAGACTTGCCAAATTCGCCAATTTCAGGAACATGCAATTTGTATTTTGTGAGAAATCTGAGATCAAAGGATGAAAAAGACGTTTTTTGAAGTCTTCTTCTGTGAAAATCGCCCAAGATTTCTTCGAATTGCTGACAATTGTGAACTTTGATCTGCAAAAAGATATGTTAGGAAAAATCGCCTCTGTGAATTGATGTAGATTTTGCCTTTAACTGGAGGAATTCGCCTTGGAATTGAAAACCACGAATTTTCTCTTGAAATTTGCGCCTTTTGAATATGGATGAAATTCGAATTTCCTTGAAGAAAATACGAATTTGTATTAAATTTGAGGTTTCGCCTTTTGATTATTGGAATACGCCTTTGAGAATTGAAATACGCCTTTGAATATTTGAAAGGCTTGCGAATTTCAATTGAAACTTGAAGTTTAAATACGCCTTTGATCTGAAGGATTTGCGAATTGCTCTGAAATGCGCCCTTTGAAATTATGAGAAACCACGAACTTATCTTTTAAAAATATGAATTCCCTTTGATAAAATTCGAACTCTCTGAAGTTGCTTTGAAAATTGATAACTTCGATTTCTCTTTGAAGATATGAACTTGCAATTGAAAATCACGAATTTCACTCAAGGATGAATTTGCCCTTAATGAAAATCGAATTTCTCTTGAAAGCTTGTGATCAACAATGAAGCTTGCGCCATGTTAAATAAGAGGAAATTCGCACTGAATTGTGACTGCAAGAATTCATAAACCCTAACCAGAATAGAAATCCTCCGATTGGTTGCCTTTCAGTTCAACTGCCACTGACTAGAAGTTCAAATTTGAAAATAATAATAAAATACTTATTATCATGCAATGGCGCTAAAAATAGAAAATCGCCATTTCTGAACAAGCATATTTTGAACTTCAGTTGACAAACTGGTTGAAGCTATGAGATTCATCGTTTGACTTTATTGATTCCGAAAAGTCATCTCTTAAGCACATAGGTGTCCATCTGCTCAAGATACTTCATTTTTACTAACTCCCTATTTAATAGCTGACAACACTGTCACGACTGGCCAACTTCGACTCTGATTTCCGGATGACCGGGTGATGCTGAGACTTTTTTGAAGAATTCATCGGAAAGCCTACTGAACAAGGAAGAAATGTCTGCTGGGAGACACAACTGTAAAATCCATCGTTTAACCCCTTGAAAAATTAGGCGCACCTGATTAAATTGCTTTACGGGTTCCAGACTTAGCCATTTTCCTAAACTGCCGTCTGACACTTCAGACAGCTGCTGCCGGCAACAGTGAACCCTGCTGATACGAGACGAAGCTTACTGCATGACTGGAGACATTCTGCATCCAACGGCTGTATTTATGACACCTGAAAGTTGTGTTAAGGGCCTTAAAAACAAAAGCGCCCCTGGCTCTAGGTTGCACTGGTGTTATTTTGACGAAAATCAAACTTCCATCCGAGTACCCTACTTTGACCTCTGACATCTGGAGCTGGGATGACCCGATTCAGGCACTATCTGTTTTAACGGACAGCTAGAAGGGCCCTCAAGAGAAGTCCCTGGAGGTATTGAGGCAAGAAAACTGCTTCTAAGACCTCAAAAACTCCAGTGCGTATTTTATTTATGTTTACCGCTACCAGACTTAGCCATTTTCTGGACATCCTCACTTTGTAGTATGACACCAAAGACCTCGCACGCACGAGCAACTGCCAAATGCTGAAGGCTGACGGCTATGCTCATTGGAAAGATAAATTGATTACGCTCAATAGTTGTGAAGACTTCGAACGCGAACGGGCTCATCTGACAGGCCTAAAGGCTAGGCGCCCTTGAACTGTGGAAATACACTGAAAATCATTTGATGGTCTGCCCGTAAAAATTACGTGCTTGGTAGAATCTCCGCCACGACCACCAGGAACGTCGGATCGACAAGCTGAATGATGCGTTGCGGAGCCAGGCTAGAATACTACTGATGTTATGAAGATTCTGTCTGCAAATAATGCCATCTGAAGGGTCCTTTAAGCCAGCGCCCCTGGCCTGTACTTGCACTGGGCATAAACGGAGAAGCTCGAAACGTGAAAACTCCATTTTAAGCTGATCTTTGGACGACTGCCGCCTGAACTCTGAGATTCGGATGACTTCGCTTGATATCTCGTCGGATAAGCAGACTAGTCGAGAACAGATTGACTGTATCCGCCATCGAAACTATCGAGATTTACCCCTGCTTCAAGATGGGCGCCCTCAAGCTAGAGGCGCGCTTTTGCCTGGAAAAGACAAATTTCTCATCTCCTAAAATTTAGGGATTTTAACTTCTGTCGCGATTTGCCGGAGTTGTGGTTCTCGGAACGCCTCGCTGGATAGCTCAACGGATAGCCAGACTAATTCTGAAGAGATTGACTGGATGCTTGAACATTTTAACCAGAATCTTGACCTTCAATAAGTTGGGCGCCCCTGAGCTATACTTGCGCTTTTGGGCTTTTCCTCTGAGAAATCTCCATGATTTGATCTTTAAAAACTCTGCTTCGATCATTGAAAATACCGTCTGCAATATGAAATGTCGTCATGAGATGCTCCTTCGTCGTGAAGATCTTCATTTTGAGTCTCTGCTTCAGGTTTTGTTCAATATAACTGACTTTGACCGACAAACTATTGACAACTACTCCATGCTTGACATTGCCCAAAACTGTGTTTTACATCAAATTAGCAAGATTTAGACTTTAAAATGCAAAATGCCTTGATGAAGCAAAAAATTTGGTTTGGGTACAACACACCTTTAGTTGCCCAACCAAATGATGAGGACTTTGTAGCTTATGACCCCCATACAAGTTGTCCAGTTCACAATCTGCACTATGATATGAGGCTGATTCGTCATCACTCACTACATGATAAGCAGCATCATGTGTGCTTTCATCCATGCACACCTCAACATCTAAGGTACTGCTGCTATGTACTTCAAAGGATGACTCAACTGATAAGGTAGAAGCTGCTGATATGACAGTATCTTCACACACTTCCACTTCCAATGCAACTATATCACCATTCAACTCATGATCCTGAGATTCTATGCCAACACTTGACCCTTGTAGCTTGTTTTTTAAGGTCTGATCTGAAAAATCAGACTCACCATGACATGAATCCTCAACACATAATGCATCACTAGTACCCAATTCTTGAGTATTTTCATGTGACAACCCCATAGCAGCATCTTGCACATGTGTAGTCATTGCTGTCTCAAGCTGATGCAACTCTTTCTACTGCTGTTATGTAAATCAAAATTGTTAACAATGCTGGTTACAACTTCTGGAATGTTGTGAGCATCATCCTATGGCTCCACCATACTATTTTCTTGATGTAAGATTTCCTTATCAACCACCGTTTCATTTTCAACCCCATGTCCACCTGCAGATCGAAGATCATTCTCTGCTAACTTATCACATTTTAAACCAAACTCATCATAGAGACTTTTGGACACTTCACCAAGTCTCTCATTTCTGCTTCGTGATGAGGTTCGTCTTGAAAGGGAATCCTCATACCACTGCAAACTATGAGTTAATCTTCGTTGTGAAAGCATAAATTTTCGCTGAATATTATTTAAGGTGCTCTCAATACTTAGCTGCTCACATTTTTTTGATTTGTGTCTTTCCCTGTTATAATCCATCTGATGCTCCATATATTGTTCGGAGTTTAGACGCTCTTTGATCTTATCTGGTAGTGCTTTGTACTCCTCATAAGCGTCCATTATCTCGACAGCAAATTTAGAAGCCATAATTTCTGACTTTCTCTTTCTAGTTTGATAGTTCTAGTTGTCAAAACTATTTTGCCCGTGAATAAAACTGGAAAGATTTATCTTCTGATATTCTTTGATTTTTCCAATGCAATCAAGTAGCTAATAATCATTTACAGCTAACAGACATTTAATCCAACATTTATCATGCATCCAACCATGCAAATGTACACCTACAGCAAGGAGGTATTTTTACAAACACCTTGCAGTCAATATCCAAACTCCTTATTATTGCTCATTCAACTTCAAACTGATTATAATCTCATTTCTCAATTCAAACTGATTGCCACTTATGAAATTGACGATTATACAAATGCTGATGCAAGTCTATTGAAGTTACAATGATTCTGATTACAATATATGAAATACCAAAGAGTCAATGGAACCTGGTTGCTGCACAGAATGATACCATCTGCCTTCCAATCGTTCTTGCTGAGTCTAAAAATGAAGCACCTTGTCTTCTTAATGGCCAGCATTCCTTCTTCAAGCAATTCTGGATTTTTTTATTTGCCTTTTTCTGAAAAATCGAATACTTATATATGCCCTGTCAGCTGTGCCCAGATAAAATATCGTTCTAATCACTTGTCTTTATTCAAAAAACAATCTCCACAACAATGTCGAGTCTTTTCCAATTGACGTCTCTTTTTATCTTTAACTTCTTTTATTCTTAAACTCCACGTGTTTTGAGAGATTCACGATTCCTGAAACTTCATAATAGACTTAGCAAAGCTGCGACAGTTACTTGTCCCTATTTGTCTTGTGCGTCTCCAGCAACAATTGAACAAGCTTAAATCGATTTCATTAAAGTCACCCTCTCAATTAATAAAATTGATTTTCCTTTTTTTTTTTTATGCGATTCTCTTTATTTCTTCTACAGGTTTCCACGTCTTGCATATCAAATGCAATACCACTGAAGACTCTTCCTTGGTCTCACGTCTCTGAATCCACGATTTGACTTGCGTGGTCTCCTTTTATAAAGAATTTGTCTTATTCAGCTGCTCACTCAGCGATGCTTTGTCTTTCTGAATAGTAACCAAACAGAGAGCTCCCGACAGGTTACTAAAAAAGCGATTATTCTTTTGACTTATCTGCCCTGGCGTTTTCTGTCTTTGGACTCTAGCGGCAGAGTCAGTATATCATTGGTGTCCCTCCTTATTCGATTTCTTCCAGCTGCCGATTATTTTATTCCTCAATGAAATTGATCCGTCTCCTCTTGTCCTGCGATTTCCTTCCACATAAAGTCACGCACTTTGTCTTTTTTTAAAATCTGGTGACGCCTTCTAAGTAGCTCCCGTAAAGCAAACTTCAACGACTTTTCTTCTTCTATCAAGTGTTTCGATCTCCTCTTATTACCACGATTTCTCTTGTTTTGTCTTATTTGGATCTGCAGACGTGTCTCAGCTTAGTCTTTTTCTGAATGAACCCGTCCATCAGGAATGCGATTTAAGTGTTATGTAGCGATGAAATAAACTACCATTGATTTCCTGAAAATTAATATTTTACTCTCCACTTAATGTCAGCGCCTATGATAGGAAATCCCACGATTTTAAATGCTAGCGGCCAAGAGAAAAATACGAGCTGCTCTTGCTTTATTTGCTCTGACTCAAAAAAAATCCCGATTTTTTTTTTTAACCTGCTTCTCAAAACGACGTTCCCCGATCAAAATCTCTGAATATTAAAAAGCCCTCCCTCACAATAGGTGATAATATTTGCCTGATAGAGTTAAAATAAAAACCCGATACCATATCAAATGAATGTGCTAGGAGACAAACTCCAGTCCATGCCAACATAGGCGAATGAATATAATGCAGCGATCCCAGGGATATAAATGCAAGATGGCCTCCTTTAAAAATTCAAACTGTAAAATTTATTTTATTCTGCACCTTAATCACGAATCCCTCAAATATGCAACCATTAACGTTGCAATAAACCCCTTGTCTAAATATTAATTTCTGAATTTGTTCTGAAATTTGAAACCCTGACAAGACTGGAAATTTTATGTTTGTAAACCAACACAGGATGGCAAGATTCAGGCTCTGATACCACTGTAGAAACCCTTGTTCTCCCTGAATCTGAAAACTGCTTGTTTTGATTGTTTTTTCTCGTTTTTTTTTGCATATATGGTTGAAGTGCGTTTTTGAAAGAAAATGCTGAATAAATTTATATAAAATAATGCAACATCGGAAATGATAGAATCTATTGAATCTATTGATGGCAGACTATTTATTAATCTTCAAAATTGATTACAACTAGATCTGATGACATGCAACTTAAAAGGCAACAATATTATTGATGTAAAAACCTGGTATTTGCAGCAGATTGTAAAACCCTGGAAAGATGTGTTCAGATCTGGGAAAATGGCGCCTGGAAATGAAGAACTCTTTCTGGCTGAAACCCAAATAAAAACTCTGAAGATGAAAACTCTGTGAACGTTCTGTGATAGCTTTTGAATGAAGATATCCCTCTGAATGCAATAGATCAGCTGATATTTCACAGCCTTTGAACTGCAACACTAAAGATGGCTCGTTCTCCAATGCCTGTAGACAACAGAAACCCTAGGCTTCGTTCTCCGGAAGAAGACTTGTTCAAAAATCCAATAAGCAACATAATGAGCTCAAATCCCAATGAAACCCTTATATCTCCTCAAGAGTTCGAATTTTCTCAATTAGGTTTCATTTAAATAAATTCGAACTTTTCTTTTCTTTTTTTTTTTATTTATTGTTCAATAGTTTTCGAAAGCACTTTTAATTATAAAATATAATTAAAAGTGGCCCCTTCAATGAGAGTCGACCCCTTCAGCAAATCACTTAAGTTATAATATTTGATAATATTATAACTTTATAATATAAGCTTCGAACAATTAATATTTAATTAAACAATTAAAATATTAATATCTCCTTCAAAATATATCCGATTCACAAACCGTCAGAAGCTGGCGAAGAAGTGAGTGATTCTGCACATGACCAGACCATACTGCTAAAAATAGCAGGGGTGCCTCGCTGAGTGCCAAATATTGCTAAAAATAGCAACTCAGGAAAAAGGGGTCCGAATGAGCCCGAACGAAAGCCAACCGGTAAAACTCTGACAACCGAAGCCAAGCCAAGCTCCATCAAGACCCTCTAACCAGACATATTAGCCTACGAGGGCTAAGAATAGGCTAAATCCACTGAACTCTGATTCTCGCAAAATTGGGGACATTACACAACAAGAGTTAATGAGTAGCAGTGAAGCCCGATAGGCAAAAAGGATAGCGGGGCGCCTATTCCAATAACACAAAAGAACTAAGAAATGAAGGTTCAACGATACCCGACAAGCCGACAAGTTTAATGAACGTTAAACTTACGAAAGGACATTGACCAGACATTAAAAAGATCGAAGAGTGTGGGTTAGGCCCGATTGCCAACACTTGACCACCAAACATGTATCATGGGACTTTGGGAACGAGTTTGATCATCAACCTCAAATGCAAACTAGTTATGAGTCCTTTGCTGATAGCAATCCCTGACAGGTAGTAGATCACAAAAGCATGATGTCGAACTTTGATAAAAAGTCTTGATTTTGAGTGAAGGCCAACTAATGAACAAAAAACAAACAACCAACGAGTTATATTACGACACTTGGAATTAGATGATTGGACCCATGGATTTGTTGGTTCAACTTCACATTGGACACAAAAGCAAGAGATTCTGGTGTGCAAAAGGAGAGGGTGGATTTTGGAAAAACATGGAATTTTTGATTGTAGACATGAAGGTTGGTGATTTAGAGTTTGAAGCCTTGGACGTGATGAGTTGGTGTTGATGTGAATGGGAAAATTTGGCGAAGTTTGTTGAAACAGATTGTTGGAGATTGTTTGATAACGAACTGAGAAAGAACATCTGTTGGAAACTAAAGGGGACAAATTTGTAAGTTGGTGGAGTTGTATTCTTGTAGTTAAATTTTTAAGGCTTGTATGCTTGTAACAATTTGTAATGATGTTTGGACCTGTTATGTTCATGTAATGGATTGTTTTCTATCCTACAATGTGATGAGATTCTTGTTGCTGTTATGTATAGTTGTGTTTATTTGTTGATTGGGTTGCATGATTGGGCTTATCCCCATATCACAATTGCATCGAGGAGAGCCTTGGTGTTGTTTGAGGAAGACAAACAGTCATCATCCATTACTATCTTTGGAGCTCCTTTTCTTCATTAGATTGGAACATAATTGGTAGCCTTTGTTCCCTTGGTCATCTTTGCTCTTTTGTTCTAGTTTCTTTAATTGAACTTTTGTATTACTTTGTGGATAAATAGTTGCCTTTTAAAATCCTTTTATTCATATTTGTCTATGCTTATTTTGGTTCTTGAAGGGTGAGCACTTACTCCATTATTATGTCACGCCTTTGGTTGGGTTTATTGTCTTTCTTACGCTATTCATGCCCGCAGGCTAATTAGTTTGTACAAAGTGTTTGGGTGTTGGTTGGAATTCTTCGTTATCTTGATATTTACTATTCTCAAGTAAGATGAATTCTCTTGGGTACATTGAAGCTAGTTTGGGCTGGCCATTGAATGGCACATAACTTGATAATGAGACATTTTTTGAGGGTATTAAGAATGGAGAAGGGGAAAGAAATGGAAACATTCTTTGGAAGGGGCAGTTGTTCCTCATTACAAGTAGGTGTTTAAAAGGTCTTTCATGTAGGATCTACAAGTGGAGGAGCCAGATTTAGTTCCAAATGGCAAAAATTGCTTGCTTCCCTACAAGGTGTTATGATGGGTGAGAAAGCAACTGCTTGTTTGAAGATCACATACCCATAGAAGATGGGAGGGACATGGTAGGCTTCTTTACTCTCCTACCAAATTCATGGTTATTGCCCAATGAATATATGAAAATTTTTGTTATAAAGGAAGAGGAAAGATTAGGAACTATTATTGTTTTCTTTGTTTGTTTGAATAAGAGGCTCTCCCTTCTAGGAAAGCTTTTGATGATTGGATGACCTTTGTCTAGGAAAAGCTTGGGTATTTATGTCTCATATTATAGAATGATTCACACTGGTTTATTTATGGCTGTTTTCAAATCAAATAGCATGCAGAATAGGGTTTAAAAAGAAAATTTTGGAATGTGGGAAGGCCATGTTTTAAGGCCTTATCATTGAACCTTGATATTGAACCAAAAGAAGTGGCTGTCAAGTTTGAACCTAAATGGGTGGAAATAGCTTATGTGCGTACTGAGCTATGGTATATCCTTAATTTTTCCCCAAGACCTTTATGGGAGATCTTTCAAGTTGAAGAAACTAAATTCATTCTAGCTCATATGAATGCTGAGGTTTTAACGTCACTTAATCCAGACATTGAATTTTCTGATGTTCTATGCTATCAAATAGAAAAAAAGTAGTCTAGTGCAATCTCTCACTTAATCCTGTTTTTTGTAATAGCCTGATGTGGTGGCTTTTAAGCCTCTGATGATACTTTGTCATAGCCTTTGGCTACTATATTGTAACTCCTTTTTGTGAACTATAATGCAATATAAAAAATAAATTCTCTTTTACATAAGGTCTCTCCTCCTTTTGCTGCTCTTGGTTTCCTTTAGATTCCCATCAAATTTAGGAAATCATTATTATATCTATACCCTATCTGTGTACTTGGATTCTATTGGATTGCAATAGTAAGAGTATGTTTAATGGTAGATATGATTTATATTTCTGAAGGTCACTGTAAAAGTGTATATGTTCCTTTCTATCTAGTACATAAAATATATGTAAGAAGCTTGTAATTACAGTTTTGTCTGTATTTTTTGTTTGAAGCTCGTGATTGTAGATTTGCTGCTTTTATATGCCCCCTAGTATCCAGTGCCACAATATTTTTAAGAAGCTTGTGAAATTGTAATTCTGTTTGTATTTGTTGTTTGAGGTTTGTGATTGTAGTTTTGCTGCATTTACTTTCACATCTAAATGTGCTAAATTTGAGTTGGTAAGCAAAGATTTCGTAATCTCATTTGATGGGACTTGACTTTATATTATTACATATGGTGTATATGATGAATGCCATACATTGTTATAGCTGTCTGTACATCTTCCATGCAAATATCTGATGCTCTTACTACTTATAGTTAAAGAGTCCTTAAAGTAAGTGAAATTCTATTTAGGAAACATAGTGTTAATTTTTCACTAGTAAAAGGTGCTTGAGTAATTGCATAGGGAGATTGCATGGTTATTAATTGAATTCGTCTGTTATTTTTTTTAATTGTAGAAAAATTGTTGATTTATAAGTACTCACGGGATTGATATTTATTGTCATGTATTTGCAGGCACAGGAAAAACATCTTGTGCTCGTGTCATTTCAAGCCAAGCAGTAAATGCTCTTAAAAACTATCATCATTTGTTTATCTAAAATTTGGGATTGCATATTACTTTATACCTTTGTATTGTCTAGAGGAATATATTTATTGCTGTTTGTATATATCTTATCCATTAGCTTGCACACATTACCAATATGTAGTTTACTGTAACGCTTCTTTCCTCATGCTTTCATAATTTTAAATTGAACCATGTAGATTTGAACATTTTTTTTATTTGTATATGGAGCCTCTTATTTTATAAATGTGTGAAAATTTCTAGGCAATTGGATGTCATCTTGCTATGGTTTAGAGTCTAGACAACCTTATAGATTTCAAATTAGTGTTACACAATTTGAGTCTTTTCTCTATGCATTTATATTAAGTTAATGTGATTTAGCTTATATGCTTTAGGTTCTGAATGATATTCTAATTGTGGCTAAATAGTTGTGGTGTGAGATTAATTTATATGGTGCACATCACTTTTAAAAGAAGTGTAGTTGAAGTTGTTAGCAGATTAGGATTGATATAGGCTGATAATAATTAATTAGGAAATAGAAATAATACAGAAGCAAATAATTGAAATAGAAATTGCAGAATAGACAAAGATCAATATTTTATGCAGAATATGTTACCAAAACCAAGGTGGTCCCTAAAAAATGTGAAAAGCCTCAAATCTCCTGGTCTGGTGGTTCCATTACTGGGGAAGAGGAATTGGAAACTAATGCTGCCTCTTCCGCTTCTAAAAGGAAGAAATCTAAACTTGTCAAGGGGAATGTCGAGGGTAATGTGGAGGGGAAGAATCCCAGTGCAGATAAGGGGAAAAAGAAGTCCTCTCCAGGTGGAGTGATGGAGAGAGACAAGCCTCCACAGGTAAAGAGATTACAGGAGAAAGCCAAAGGTAAAGAGATTACGGGTGATGTTATGCCACAGGAGGAACAGGGTATGCCTCCACAAGTTTTTGCTGAAGACCTTAATGTTTTTCACTGTAACAGGGAGGAGATCTACAATGTTCTAGGTCTGGCAAAGGAGGGTGCTGTGATTTATTTCAAAATGTTTAAGTGGTTTTTCATGGAATTAAATCAAATTAATGTGAAGGTTCGGTCCTTGCAAAACAAGGTCGAGAAGAAGGATTCCAATGAGGATATGTCCAGAAATAAGGCCGAGAACAAAGTGATAATATGATCTTCCAACTTAATTGCATATTCTTGAGTATCCTATAATTACTAGCGTGCCTTGTTTGAAGGAAGAAAGCAAACTTAGAGGAGTCTTAGAAGAAGGATTTAGAGTGTTAGAAATCCTAGTAACTATACAATTGAATCTTGTGACAACCCCCCTCATAGGTTCACTATTGTCTTTCTTGGCATTTGAAAGTTGCACGAACAAGATATGGCTCTCTTTAACTAGTTTGAAGCAAACTTCCAATTAATAATAGAGCTAGCAACAAGATGGTACCAATCAATTGTCGTGCCTTGCAATGTTCAACAAGCAATTGTACTGTGATATTATTGTGCCATACTCATAATTCCACATACAATGATGATTGCTGAAATATGTTCATATGGATGCTACTTTCTATCACCATAGAATTTTTGAAAATTCTTCCTTAGTCCACAAAGAATCTCATGATGTTATATCAATGCCAATTTACCATTCTAATTTCCCCATGGTAATAATTGAGGTGGACGATTGTTGTAGATTTGGTTACCCTTTGGATTAGCCATTGCTTGTAGTGATTTTTCTTTTGAAGTTGAGAGATCTTGCAGTTTTGCTATAGTTGTTGAAGAAATTTTTATTTGGAGGAGAATCCACAACACCTGGTTTCCTTCACAATCAAGTGAAGACTACACTATAACTAGTCATTGGGTGTTGTCCTCCAGTAGAGTAACCAAAAACTTTTAGCATTTTAATTTTCACCTCTGAATGCAACACAAAATGAAACAAACATGTAGTATAATCCCTCTTAAAGTTAGAAGAGGAAGCTCCCTGTAAACAAAAACAAACCTAATTTGAACAATATATACTTGCTATTTTTAATCTATATGGGTTTTTTTGGGTGATTCGTGCTCATGCTAGACAGAAGTAAGTTTTTTTGGGATTCAACTAGGGAAAAACGTTGACATGCACTTCATCCAAGGCAATTTTTTTGTGCTTTTTAACTAAAAGGAAATTCTATTATTACTACATACTTATGTTGTTTAGTGGAAAGCAAAGATTGAGTAGTGCAAGTACACATAAGGATTGGATAAATGTACACAACACAAAATTTGGCAAATTTAAAGGAAAACAATCCATACAAAGCTACGATGATTATGCTTCTGAAAACTCAGCGATACAAAGCTTGCAATATTGGAAAACAATTCAATTTACCTTATCCATACAAGCAAACAAGTTATTATGCGTAAACATTGGCAATGAATCCAAGGCCTTTAAACTCAATCATCATTGTGATATAAAGCCCTCAATCATTATTAAGTGATGTCTTACTCATAAAATCCCACAAGACAGAATACCTCGACAACAATTTGAACAAGTAGGTATGAAAATTACCATTCCAGATCTCAGTGCAAATGACACTTATTTATAAGGTTTACAAAACACTACCGAATAAACAAATAATAAAAAACTGACTACAATTTCCACTCTATGAATAACTTGATTGCATGCAATGCAATTTTTATTACAAAATTCTATCCGCTATAACTAAATGTGAACTCTAATAATCTTCATTTAGACTGCAGTACAAATTACTACAAACTAGCACTAGAACTCCCATCTTTTTCATGGCAAGAGATCTAAAAATAGATGACTTGAAAATAGCACCTTAGACTAAAATTAGACAGTTAAAAATAGCGTGGACTATAAATAGTTCTAGCTAAACATAGTATTTTTAGAATAGGCTCTTGTCTTTGAAAATAGTGATGTCTAAAAATAGCACCATGGACTAAAACTAATAAATTTGGATGGGCAGCTCTAGAGATTCTGATGAAGCTTTGCTCCTAATCATGGCTAGTCCAATTAAGACATTCTAAAACTCTAAATCTGAAAACCATTCTTCTATATGTTTCTTTGCATCAAACCTCAGGCATATCTTTATTTGAAAACTTTGAATCCTTTGAGTAAAGATCTCATGAAAGACATAAACTTTGATGAAAATTTGCTGAAATCACGCACCTTTTGTGTATGAAGTAATCAAATATTCCATGAATCCACAATTATGACTCTCGTCATTTTGTCTTTTATTTGATGAAATGACCCTTGAAAGGTCGACAAGATCTCAGAAAGCAATTCTGATATGACTGTTATGCCTGATTTTTCCTTGGAATAGCTTATGATTGGCAGATTTTTAAACTAATTAACTGCTATGTGACCACTTATGACATGGCTATGATGAAGACAACTGCTGATTGAAAAAGTAACTATAAAAAACCTTGCAAAGAAGAGTAAATTTTCTGCTGTTATGAATATTGACATTCTGCCCTGTTTTTGACAGAGTCTGATTTCACTTTTGAAATTGGAATTCTGCTGTGGCATTCTGCCATGTGGATTTGCATTCTACCGTGACCTGCTGTTTTATATTGGCATCTTGTTGTGATAAACAATGAATAATGATAGCAGATTTTAAATTGTGACCTTCTGAAACCAAGAATCTTTCTTCCCTTTAAAGGTGCACACCAATGATTGGTGATAGCAGATTTTGAAGTTAGTTCTCCATCTTTGTTAGTTACATACTTGTGAATAGGATTTTTGAAAACAACTTTGGCTTGTTGAGCTGAACACTTTAGCATATACTCTACACTTTGAAATTGACCCCTTTCAAGCGTGCACTTTAGCTTATACTCTGCACTTTGAAATTCATCCGTCAGGCACACTCTTGAAATAACAAAATTGATCTTTAATTTGTGAAAGAAAAACCCTTTATACAGGTTCTTGCCTCACCATACCGCTTAAAGATTTTTGTCTTTTGACTATCTTCCTCTTTTAGTCCTGCACCTTAGCTTACAATATTCTTGATAATTTTAGGATCACATACCCTTCTCAAATGTGCACTTGACTATGTATATTAGAAGTTTTTTGAAATTTCATTCTCTATACACATGGTTGCACTCGAGTACATGCAATTTGGGACTTTAATCTTTAGATTTCCTTTAGTCAAATGTGCACCTAATAGTGGCACTTTTAGGGTTGATTCTTTTCATACAAGGGCACACCTACGTATGAAACCTTGAGCTACACTTTGACAAACTCTACTTCACTTGATTAAGTGCACACTTAAATGTGAAATTGATTTTGAAAAAGAAATCCCTTTCGGAGGTGTGCCTCTAACAACATGCATCTTTTTCTTCTGAAGTTGGATATCAAATTCCCTTATTGTGGTGCTCACCTCACAATCTAATTTTGAGGATCTTAATTTGAAGTCCATTTCCTTCATACAGGTGTGCATATTTGTTGGAAAAATATTGTCATTGATGTCAAGGGCATTTTGGTGATATTGGTGGCCTCAAATAAAATTAACTTGCTCTTATATTGGTCATCCCCCTTTGGAGTATTGAAGATAAAAAATGAAAACAAAATTAAATGTTTTATTACTTGTGAGGCCGACCCTCCTTATGGTGCTGCCCCATGTTGGGGAAATTAAATTAAAAAATAAATTAATTTTATTGGGCCAACCCCTTAGAGAGGTGCGCCCAACCTTGGGAAATAAATCAAAAATAAAGAAATACTAGTTTTGGTATGTGGACCGACCTCCTTGGAGAGTCACCCCTATTGGGTGAAGAGGCATGATTGGCAAGTATAAATGGAGGATTGTGAGGGCTTAAAATCAATCAATTCAAGGAATATTATTCACATGAAGAGCAGAAATAAAAAAGGTATTTGAGAAGATTTATGAGACATATGTGAGCAGATTTATGGGAGGTATTTAGCATTAATTTGTGAAGAGAAATAAAAGCAAGATCATGGCATTTTTATGAGCAGAAATATTGAAGACTATTTGAGCAGATTTATGAGTGAGTGTATTGCAGTTTTGTGAGCAAGTGTTAAGGGTAGATCTAAGAGGAAGTTGCAAACAAATTATCATATTATTCACTTTGTCATGTCCCCTTCTTGTTGACATCTCTCAGAGCACAGGATTAGCCTATTATGCGACCCTCGTAGGCTGATAGGTTGGATAGAGGGTCATGTTGGAGCTTGGCTCAGCTTCAGTTGTCAGTATTTGATCAGTTGGCTTTCGTTCGGGCTCATTCGGACACTTCTAGCCTGAGTTGCTATTTTTAGCAGTATTTGGCACTCAGCGTGGGACCCCTGCTATTTTTAGCAGTATGGATTGATCACGTGCAGAATCACTTCCTTAGTCGTCAGCTTCAGACGGTTCGTGCATCGGGTGAATATTGAGAGAGATATTAATATTTAATTGAATTAATTAAATATTAATTAAACTGGAGCATATATTATAAAGTTGTAATATTTTAATATTATGACTTAAGTGCTTTTGATGAAGGGGTCGCCCATCATGGAAAGGGGCCATTTGACGATTATATTTTATAATTAAAATTTGGTTGGAGACTATTGAGAAATTAAACAAAAGAAGTCGAATTCTTTTAATGCTCCCTATTATTAAGGAAATTGCACTTTTCAAGAAGTATAAGGTTTTGCATTGGAATTTGAGCCCATTATGTTATTATGAATTGAAAATTGATCAAGTCTTGAGCAGAGCACGGAAGCCAAGGGTTTCAGTCTCAGAGCATTGGGGAACGAGCCATCTCCAGTGAAAGCAATTCAGAGGGTGTGAGATATCATCCGATTTATTGCTAGGCAGAGGGATTTCTTCATCCAGAAGAAATTACAGAGCATTCAGAGATCATTTATCTTCAGAGTTTTTATTCTATTTCTATTCCAGAAGGGTTCTTACATTGAGGCGTCATTTTTATTGATGTTCTGGAAGGAGTTAAGAGAGCCGTACTTTGCATTTATTGCTGCTGCTACAGCTGTACTTCCTTGCAGCAGATCTGTACTTTGAAGAAGCCGTACTTTCCAGACAAGGCAAATCGCCTTCTTTCTTCATCATCTGGTTTCATCTATTGGGGCGCAAATACCAAGGGATCCTCTCTCGAGCATCTGACAGAAGAGAAAGGGAGCATTCATTGCAGCCGTACCATTGCAAGAAGATCATTTATTGCTGAAGAAAAACCAGGTTTTTATCAAATAAAGTGTTGCCTTTTTGATTGCATGTAACTGGATCTTTATTGTAATCATCTCAAAAGAATAATAGATAGTCTGGCGTCCCTATTCTCAATAGATTCTATAGTTTACAGAGTTGAATGATTTTTATTGAATTTATTCTCAATTCTTTGCAAAATCGCATTATTACTTTTATGCTCAAAAATCACAAAAAAACCAAAAACTTCAGAAAACAAACAAAAATAGTCAGATTCAGAAACAGGGGAAACAAGGGGTTTCTACACACTTGGAGGTTGGAGCCTCCTAATTGAGAAGATGGAGAGGTTGGTGCCTCTTATTAGAAGAGATTGGCATCTCTTGCTGGGTTGTTGCTTAGTGGTGGGGATTGCAGTCTCCAATGGGTTGGTGCTTACGAAATTTGTAAGAAGATTAATACAACCAATATTTTGCCGTGGTTTTCTTCCATAAAGGTTTCCATGTAAAATCATGTGTCTCTTATGTGTGTTCTTCATTGCTAGATCTTGCATGTATGGTATTGCAATGGATGATTAAGTTTTGAAATAATACTATTGTGATTAATTAAGTTGTGAAAAGTAAAGTTTTAATCTATACCGATTCATTGCCCAGCCCCCTCCCCCTCCTCCCCCCCGCCCCTTTCTCAATATAAGTGTGCGTTTTATCAATCTTATCTGATTTAAGTGTTCTTTTCCCTTGTCAGATTTTCTCCTCACAATATAGTTTTGATTCAAAGTTTGAGTGCTCAATTTCACTTTGCTAGGTGCAAACCTAATGTTGGCGTTTCAATTAGCACCTTTGGAGTGCTTATTGGAAACGGTCAACTATTGCAAGTTTGTAGTGTTTGCTTCTTCAAATTGGGAGGGGAAGATCCCTCTTGTTGCTGATTTTTGCGTAAAGGAAAGAATAAAGTAAACTACCATCCTATCTTTTTTACTCAGTAGTAGGACACAAGGGTGCATAAACACAATGCGCTGTAGCTAAGCTTTTTCTCTGGTTTTTGCAGATCTTAACTACGGCTAAACTAGCTTTTAATCTATCCTATCTCCTCTAGATTAACAGAGCATGAGGGCATAGGAGCAAGAATGGATGGTTTGATCACTTGGATGAATTAGTCTCCAGGATGCATCCAAAGGATTTGAACTCCCAGATCTGTACTGAAATAAAATCCACACAAGTAATCTAGACGATAGCTTATATCTCAGGATTCCCAAGGAGTTCCAAGACCTTTTTGAGGTGTAGGCTGAAAAGTAAACCACAAGAAACAACGAAGGGACAATAATCTAACTTTCTAAATTCCTAAGGAGGCACCAAGGCCTTTCCAAGGTGTAGATTGAAAATAGATTATTGAATACAACATACAATGATAAAACTTTGAAACTTTTGGATCAAAGGCATGGTAACTCTCCTGATTTATTATCTCAATATTCCACCAAAGATACACGTTGGGACAACAACTTGTGTCAAGAAACAATGACACATGAGGCGATCAAACCAAGAACACATGAACAAAGATTGGACACACCTATCTGAATAGACAGAGCACAAACTGTACTTGGTGCTTAACTATAACAAATATGATCCGAGAACATATACTAAGCGAACAATATGAAGGAAAAATTGCTCAGCGTTTTGCTGCCGTGAAGTAAAGTTACAAAATAATGAGCCCAAGGCTCTTGTTTATAGAACTCAAAGGAGTAGGGAACCCTAAAATCTCCTTGAGTTAACAATTAGTTTTTGCCAATCAACAAGATTTATTCCTATGTCTAAAAGTAGGTGAGCAAACAGTTAACTGGAAATCTACTTCAGTTAACTGAAACTAAACAAAGAGTCAACCGGAAGTCTACTTCGGTTGACTGAAACTAAACTAAAAGTGAACTTTATTACAAAATGTGTCTCCAAAATAGACATCCACATTTAGTGGAGATTTGAGATCCACAATTCATGGAAGTCAAAATAGACCTCCTCAATTAGTGGGATTTGACATGCATGATCTATGGATCCAGAGTTAACTTGGAAAGGGGCATCAAGTTAACTCCAGTCACAATTAATGCTACTTTGGAGGGTAGGACATCCTTTTGGGGGTGCTTTACACCTCATCTCCACTGGTCAACAGTGCTTCTAACCAGGAGTTGACTTTTTCTGCCTCTTGCAAACTGCTTTTGATATTCGATCTTCTTTGCAGCCGCGTCATCCAGCCTTGTTGACATGGGATGTGCAAGGTAGTGTGGTAGTAACCGGTGGTGGCTCTATGTTTGGAATGACTACCTTCCGCATTTGGCTATCCATTGAACGGTGATGTCATTAATGCTTTCCAAGGCATCCAACTTGACTATGGGCTTTACTTGATGCATGTCTGTGTTGAGTGTTTTCAAAAATTTGTGAAGTAGGACCATTTTGGTCTTGATTTCAACTTGAGAGTACTGTATTCTGAAAAACTCGACTATTGACTGTAAACATGGATATGTTCAGACAACTTTTTCTGCAATTGCTAAAAATAGCTTGCTGAGGGGTAAGTTTTATGAAAAAATTTGAGACGTGGGTTTTGTTTAGAATAATTTTCTAAATAGGCCTAGAACGTCAGAAATCCCAAAAAATCACTTTTCCTCGTACATGCAAGAGCCCTTCAGGGCAGAGGTTTAATAGGCAGCAAAGGCTTATTTTTCTTGGAAAAATTTGACACCTGGGTATTGTTGGCGCTTCAAAGCTGAACAAACCCAGTTTGTCTGATTTTTGAAATTGTGACTTTGTAATGTCCCCATTTTGGCCATATTCTTTTTGTTTGGTTTTAGCCTATTTCCGGAAATCCATAGGCTACTCAGATGTGGGAATTTAGGGTTTCCACTTTCATTAAGTCTTACTTATAGCTTAGTTCTGCTTTCTGTTGGTTTTGAGGTAAACTTACTATTTTTGGCAGTGGCTATTTTTAGTAAGTCTAATTTTGGCAGTGGCATCATCAATAGTTCAACTCAAGTCATCTTGTTATCCATCAGTTTCAGTTTGGCTTTGGGTTTGGTTTTCTTCATGAGTTGAGTTTATACTTAGTCAAATTTCATGTTTCTCAGCTGTACCCCACGCCTAGGAGTAATAACTTCATGTTGTTTTAATAGAGGGGCCATTAAGGGGGTCAATTGTGCATTTAATGATTTATTAAATGCTTTATTGTTGCAAAGTGAAGTTGGACGCCTAAAGGAGGTTGAGTAATATTTTATTATTTCAAAAAGTAAAATGCAAAAAGGTGGCGTCCCTTTTGGAAGTTGAAGTGATTCAACTTCTTGGAATTTGAAGAGTTCTTGTTGCTTCATTTGCCAACTGAAGCTTATATATTGCTGCTGTTTGAAGAGCTGATCATGTTATGTTTTGGAAAAGCAAAGTTATGCTGCTGGTTTGAAATCCAGAATCCGGCTAAGGGAAAGCTTAGCAAATTTACTCCATTCTTCGGGCCTAAAACTATGGTTCCCTAGATGGTCTATTGGGGATGTGCTTCATGCAGAAGAGCATATTGAGCATCAAAGTGAAGAAATTTGGTGATGTTTTCAGTATTTTGTGTTGCTGATTTTCATATAGTTGAAGATGATTTTTGTATACAGCTCTTGAGTAAATTTTATTTCATTATGGGTATTTGAGCTAACCATTTCTATGCTAAGGGTGATGCTATTTGCAGAAAATCAGAATTTATGATGAAGTGTGGATTTTTCTAGGAAGGCCGTACCTTTTCTAGGGCCGTACCATTAATGATCAGCTTGTATTGGGTTTCAAACTTGCTGTTTGGTGATTGTTTGGCACCTACAAACTCATGATTGCTGGTCATCTATCCTTCTTGAATGCTGCTCTAAGTTTTGATTTATATTAGTTCAGATTTTGGCTTGTAATTTGGTGATTGAGAAGATTTAGAGTTGAAGAAATCATCCTTCAAACATTTGCATTGATTTTAGCATTGTAACACTTGTAAATTGCAAATTTATTTCATTGTAAGGCTGTGAATTAGTAGTATGAATCCAGTCATTTTAATTGCTGCATTTACTTGTGAATTTTAATGCAAACACTTTAACCCCTGGATGGTTTACCGCCAGTGTGGATAAAAAACATTCTAGAAGCTTATCTCTCTTATTTGCAGCTATTTCTACTCATTGTAAAGCTAGTTAGTAGTACTAACGGCTATTTCATTTTATTGCTGCAATTTATACTTGATTACACTCCCACAATTGAGTGGTTGAGTTTTAGAATAAACATCTTTCTTGTTTGTAAATTCCCCCCACAAAATAAGTGGTTGTGTGGACTGTTTCCCCCCCACGAAATAAGTGGAAGAGAGGATTTAATGGCTGGCTTGCCGCCTTAATAATGTAATAATCTCACCCACTAAATAAGTGGAGTATTCCCACTGCTTGTGGATGCCTGCATCGGCAGATGAATTGTACTTTCAGTTCAGTTTATACCTAATGATCCTCTGACCATATGCTATCACCTCGCCCACATTGGGATCTTGGTGAACATTCTTGGTTAGAGTTACTTTCCATGCTGATTTGCATTTGGAGCTAATGCTAATCAGTGGTTTGATGCTGGTTTGTGTGTCTAATTTGGGGAAAAAAGTTAAGGGGAATATTTCAGACTTTTTCTGGAAACCCTAAAAAATAGGGGCAACAGGGCAACTTTTTCTGGTAAAATCTGACACATGGGTTTTGTTGAATATGCTATGCTGATCATACCCAATTGGTCAGATTTGTGATTATCTGCTGTTTTCTTGGACATTCAAGAAGTTTTAAGATAGAAGAGTGGAATAAGACAAGAGGAAGATTGGAAGTTATTCTCTGCGTTTCTGGAAAAATATGCTTTTGGATGCAACCTCTGAGAATTTATCTTTCTATGCAACTGTTCTTCAAAAATATGAAGAACAGTGAAAACCCCTCTGTCAAATCTTGAAAAGATGTCTTAGAGAGCAAATTGCTGTTTTAGCCTTCAACCTGCAAAGAAAATAATGAGATATGACGCCTAGGCTTGATATGTAATGATTCAAGTTTGAATGCATCAAGTTTGGGCGCCAACTCATTATTGAGGAGTGATTTGGCTTGATCTAGATTTCTAAAAATTGATTTCCACTGATCGTGGGATGTTTTAGCCAAGTTTGCCTCCAAAATCTCTAACTCAAGTCAACAAAGATTGGTTTGACTTTCTAGGTGTCCTTTTTGAGAGTTGAAGAATTTTTTCATTATTTTCATGTTGAAGTGCCTCTATTCAATCCTTGCTCCCGGTTGTTTAGTTGATCTTTAGCTGTTGCCTACAGATTCTTTGCCGAGATGGAACAACTCTGAAGAAGTATGCCTAGGAGCTGCAAAGCCAGAAACCTGAATCTGATGCCTTCAAATCAAGGGCACCTTTCCTCAGTAGGGGGGCTTTTGGCCTCAGAGTTAGTCAATTTCTTGACTCTTCTTCAATTTCTTCGTTTTGACCCTCTGTGTTCTGATCTGAGATCATTGCTGGTCTGATGATCTCACTAGAACGTGGGATGGATAACCAGCTCAATCCTGGAAAGAATGACTGGTTTCATAGATCTTGAAAGTCAGTTTAGGTCCTTCAAAAGCTTGGGTGCCCCTGGCCAGCAGAGGCGCCTTTGGCTTTTTGACTCATGATTTTCATGTTGTAAACCTTCAAGAGTGGTCCCAGTTTGATCTTTGTCGTCAGGTGTCTAATTTGTTTGTTGTCTTCGCTGACGGTGTCATTGTTGAGATCAATCATAATGGAGAAGATCATCCTGGAGGTCACTAAGCTCATAAGTTGCATCTGACTGCCTAGAAAGATGGGCGCCTTTCTTCAACAGGGGCTCTTTTGACCAACACTTAGCCAATTTCTTGACATTCTTCCTTCAGCTTTCACCGTTAGGTGTCTTCTGCTTGATTTCTACTTTTGATTGCTTGACAGGTCCTTTGGAAGCGTAGCTGGATTGATTGTGAAGTTGGGAGAGAGCTGAGCAAATGCCATGTAGACAGCAGTGGTTGGAAACCTCATCAGGTGCCTCAGATCCAAGGGCGCCCTTGGCCAGCAGGGGTGCTTTTGCCTTGTTATGCACTGATTTATCATTGATGTTGCATGCTTTGACGATCAACCGTTGCTATTGTTTGATATATCTCGTAGGCTGGCTTGCAAGTTCATTGCAAGGTTGAGTTGCTGTTGACGAGATCATCCGTAGACAAGTCTTCTTGAAAGTGACATCAGAATCTTCTTGTTCAAGGGTGCCTTTCTTCAGCAGGGGCGCTTTTCCCAAGTGTAACTACCTATCCTCCTTGGTAGCAAGGCGTTGGTTTTTTCAGAGTTAGCCAATTTTTGGCATTTTCTAGTTTTGAGAATCTCCTTCATGAGATAGCATCTTTTCAGAGTATTTCCGCCATGGTTTCTTCGTTGAAGCTTACCTTTCAGCACCTGGTACTAGCTAGTCTACCATTAATGGCTGTGGAGCTCTTAACTTTGTTCCTGAAAAATGAAAATAGACCCACCAGAGTAAAACTAACTATTTGGTGATTCTGACTTGACTAGTGTGATCTTGAAGTCAATTCATTTTATCAAAATCATTTTCAATGAATTATGGCAAGGTCCTATTTTTTAGGGGTTTCCCTAAAAATAGGGGCATGAAACACTAATTTTCAAAGTTTTAGAATTTTGCACATATGTTCCTTGACATAAACCCACAAAAACTTTACCTTTTGTTTGACCTAAAACATACTTTTGACAACATTTTTACATGACCTAGATCATTTTAACAAAAATGTCTCGTTAAAGGAAAAATTTATTTTGGGTACAATGTCATGTCCCCAAATTTGTAACACCAGAGATATCAAAATACACTAAATATCAAAATATAATACGATGTAATTGCAATGAAGTAATAATAATAATTATTATGATTATCATAATATTATAAATATAATATTAATGATAACTTAATCATTATTATCTAAATCACAATTATCATAAACTAATATTGTAATCACAATGTAAATGACCCATATTATAATAATAAAGCTGATTATAACAAAATATGAGAAAAGTATAAACATTACTAATATGATAAACTATACTTTAAAGAAATTAGAAATAATAAACAAATATAAATTACAAAATATAACAAACAAATATTATAACTCATAACATATAAATTAATAAAGAAATATAATTATGGTGAATCAGTCCAACTAAGAGCAGCGTCCCTCGCACATAAGCCACGTTCAAAGCAGCTTTGATCGGCTTTAAAGGGGGACCCCGTCATCCCAAAAGAGGAGCAGGTGATGACTATTTCCAAGAAGAACGATCTTATATAGATGACTAGTAATAAAGCAAACTGACTCATAGTAAAGGATCGGATCCTTTATAGATTATTAAATATTATAGTGGCCACTTGGGGGTGAAGATATAAATCATCGAATGCTGGAGAAAGAATTGCTGGGAGGAACAGAAATAGGAGAGTAAAGAACAAGTATTATAAAGATCATCGCTGGCTGAAAGAAAGAGGAAGTCTACAGATCGAGTAAGATAAGAATAACCTGCAGATCGGTACATCACAGCTGGGTATTGATTACTCATGGTAAAGACCATCAGGTGATACATAGAATAGGAATGATATTTGATACACTATATTAGGATCTTGCTGTTATGGCTATAGATAATGTTGACATCTGATGCAACGTAGTGTCTAGGATATTGCTATCCTCATGTTATTATTGTATATAATATTAACATATGAGGCATCATATTATTTAGGATAGTATTACCATCATTACTGTTGGTCGTATTAATATCTGATGCATCATATTATTTATGATATTATTATTATTATTATTATTATCACTTATCATGTGTATGCTGAAAGTGTTATCTGATATATTACATCATATATGGTATCATTATTACTTGTTATTATTGTTGTTAGTATACTTATCTACTTCACTCATAGTAACCTATAATATTTATTGAGACTGTTTATTAATATTTAGGGATGAATGGTATAATGAAATCCCATCTATGAGATCTTGAAAGATGTGTAATATCCATCCTAATGTATCATTCATAGTGAGAGATAAGAGGGAGATGAATAATCCTAAGACAAGAACGAAATATTTAGATCTTATTAGAAGTTATTACTGAAATTCATGGATCTCTAATGTTTTTATTATCTCTTGAGGAACACTTCGAATACAAGACTCAGGTTTAAGTGCCTCCACTAGAAAGGGGTCATTACATACAACACCTAACAATACAATTTTTCCTTTTGAATTGGAAATGGTGTTTCCTTTATTGAGGTGCACACTAGAATAAGCATTTTTGACTTAAACTAATTTTTTTCTCTTCTTCATGTAGGTGCACCCTTGAGAAAGAGGTTTTGACTTTGTTCTTTGAAACTCCATATCCTATGTAGAGGTGTTCCCCTGACCTCTTGCCTTAGCAATTTATATGACAGAAACAATCTTTCTCCACTGTGATGAATGTCTTCAAGAGCTTTGTTCCATGATCTTGTGAAGGCACAAAAAGGGGGACAACAAATTTGGACAACATTCTCCACTCTCACCTTCATCACCACCTCATCCAACAAGTTGGACAAGGTCTTGGCTTTTTTTATTTCACTAGAGGCATCAATTTACTTTAAAAAGAGTAAGTGTTCTCTTGAATTTAAATAATATGCGGTTCTTGTTGTTTGTCCTCCCTCATTAAAAATGTTACAGCCCTTCTTTTTCTGAATCATTTTTTGTTCCTCTACTAACTGATTTATGTTTTGAACTGTATCCTACAATAATAGCCCACTTAACTCATGATGGATTGCTGCCTTAAACCCCGTACCTACCACGGTCAATACAATAACCAACTGTTTGCAATAAGGACTCATTGCAACATTAAATTGAATGTTGTAGTATCAAAAATTGGCACATGCTAATGTGGTCTCATGCTACAATTCCTTATTCCATGTAGTACCTTCTAAAAAAGGTTGCATTCAGGAAGAATTACAAGGAACAAAAAAGTTATAATTATAGCTGTCTACAATGTCTAATCCTTGTATACATGGCCCCATGCAAGAAGAAAAGCCTCTAATAGCTTCCTCTGACCTCATAAAACTCATTCTTGCCTTGCCTCTAATGTCCTCCCTTGCTTTGCTTTCTTTGAATCATAAGATGTAAGGAGAGCTTTCACTTCATTATTAATCTTCGTAGATGCTTGTGTACATGTCACAACATCTTAGCAAGCAATCCATGAAAGGTGACACTTGTTGTTTGATGTTCCCAAGTAGGCTCCTTAGGCTTGATGCCGACTTGCCAGTTTTCCTACTTGTGGATGCCTTGTGTTTCTAGGAAAATGGTTAGAAACCCTAGAAAAATAATTCAAACAAACATTACAAACAAACAATAATTTCTTTCAGGTATTACAAATTAATTCAAACAAACATTAAAACAAAAAATAATTCAACCCTAGCATAAGTAATTTAGAATAAAGCCACAAAAAGAAAAAAAATAATGGAAAAATGTTACATAACTTTGAAATGCATTTGAATAAGAGTTAATAAGTTTGCTAATCTTGTTCAGTCTTGCTTCCCAAATGCCAACAAGCAATTCTAAAATGGTCCAAGACTAGTTTGTTTTATGATTTTGCTAATCTTGTCCAGTCTTGCTTGTCAAATGCCAACAAACAATTCTAAAATGCTCCAACACCTAGTGCTCAAGAAAATGAACTCCAAAAATGTTGCAAAACGAACATTTTTCTAGGTGGAATTGACTTTGTATTCATGACCATATTTTTGTCACTACTTGACAATTAACTTGTGATCCTGAATGACGTGCATGTACTCCTGAGTTTAGTGAGTTTTTCACAAATTTTTAAACATGTTCATGGTAATATTCTATTATGTGAGGAAGCTATGGAAGTGTTCCATGTTGCTGTTGAAAAGCAAGTTGACAAGGTTGGCACAACATTTTTGTTTTGAGCTACTGATGGAATGAATTTTAACTTCAAAAAGGCATTGATTCCTTTTTCTTTTGAGGGTGCCCTATTTTCCCATATTCTTTGGTTGCTAGTAATGAAACTTTCAAAGAGTTGAATTTTTACTATGACTTGTCAATTATTTGAATAGAGGATATAAAATTTTACTTTGTGGCCTCCATTAGCAATTACATGGAAATCATCTATAGTATAAACAATTTTGCTATAACTGTCTCTTGCAATTTTATGTGTTGTAGTGTCATGTCCCCTTTTCAAATAAAGCTAAGGAAATAATTAAAATAATAATTTAAGTTGTCCTAAGAAATTTGCAACATTGTTAAAAAGGTCAACTTATTATTATTTTTTTAAAATAAAAGGTTCAATGTAATGTTAAAAGTGGGACCTAATAAAGCATCATTAGAAAAAGGGGCCAAAAGTGATGTTTTATTAAAAGGCCTTTCTAGACATAAATAAAGTTTTGGAGGGAAAAGGAAGAAGGGAAAAAAAAAAAATTCCTTCAAAGAGATAAAAGGAGAGGTTTGGGAAAGAAGAAAAGCATCCATTGTGTTGTGATCAAACCCCCATGTTGCTATAGTGATCCATAATGTCGCTACAGTGATCTGTACAAACTGCTACATAAATCCGTACTGCTACAGTGACATGCTACAGGTCCAACTTATTTCCAGTTTGATGTGAACTGGTTACTCTCTGCCTTGTGTGGCCATACAACTTGTAGTCTGTAGAGGTTCAATACATCACCGTACATTTCCATAGCAATCAGATTGGGCGAGGAATATTTTTTTGAATATTTCTAGTGTGATATTCTACTATTACAGCCATTTATGGTTGGTATTAGTTCGTACTAGTGGTATATCAGGATTCCAGTCTGTAAAGTGCATAAAGTATGCTAATAATGATAAAACTATTAATATTAATACTGTTCAAGTTTGACTCCAATTTTCTATTCAAATTGGTTGGTTGCCAAATAATTACCAGTCTATAGTGCCAAATGGATTGCTGTTTCATTGATTTGCTGTTATATATATATATATATTAATTAGTGGAAATAGGGCTTGATAACATCTGCAATATTATATTGCCTATCATCTTTGGAGTTAAGGTTTGTGACATAATTTCAGTATTGGCTTTTTACTGAATTGTGTAATAAGTTAATAACCCTGTTTGCAACATATTAAGGAATGTAATGACCCAAGCTCCAGATCAATAAATTTTCGATTAATCTCTTATTGGATTGACAAAGATTGTCATCCAATATTATTATAGTGAGGTTATCCCTTATAGATTTATCTTAAGTTTGCCTGGAATCCTATGCATAAAGATGTCAAATTATGCCAATAACCTTAAAGATAGTAAAGATGATGCACTTTGGTTTATTTAAGAGCAGCTGATAAATATATTAATGTATTTAGGATATGAATTGGGATTTAAGAAGTATGATTTAAATATTAGATCAATAATTTAAATTGGACCAAAAAACATAATGGCTGTTCCTGATTTGTTAATTTAGAATCATGCCTTTGATTATGCTAGTGGCTGAGACCTCAATTGATTCGCTTTGCGAGAAATTGTCTATATAATCATGTGATTTATTGGTGTAAAAGGCGGAGGCCTTGTTAGATCTCTGTCTCTAATTGATATCTTAGACTCATGCGATGTGTAATAGATGCCATATCTGAATTTGCTGATTAATCATGCATCACTTGATTGACTGAGCACAGGCTCCTTTAGGAGCACTTAATAACCAAATATTAATATAAATGTCTGTACTATTTATCCATGTCTTCAATTCTTCAAACAACCCTGTATATATTCCTCCCACATACCTTATCATAAGGGTTGCGTCGCTTCATGCAGGAAGTCGACTATCTTAGTTGATGTAACTTGTTTTAATTCCTTTTAATTTACATCTGTGCCCTCCATAAGGCCTTCGATCTATGTATAATATGGAGTGAAGAATATGGGCGGTAGCAAACTTCTGGTTAAAGCTTCGGTATTATAGTTGTCAGCCTCTCGGTACTTTAAATACAACAAATTTCTTTTTGCCAATGTGGAAATGCAATAGGATGAAGCTTGAGCCAATGAATGAGGATAAATAAATAAATAGCGGTTTCTCTATTCGTCCACGATAGGCCTGGATACTATGGCGGCAATATTTAGACTTTCAATTAGCTAATAAACAAATCAAGGATACGTCTCCATGAGATAATTGCTATAGCTTTAGAGCCATGATAGCATAGCGATAGGGAGGTGGCGATGCAACTAAGGACGGTCTTGCTCATTAATTTCAAGTATGTCGGTCTTCTTTAATCTGTAGTGATCAACGCCTTCTTTAACACCATCGATCCATATCAATTAATAACCGCCAAGTGGCGACTTGTAGAATATAAATGATCAACCATGTAACCCGGTTTCCTTATTCTGAGTAATGTTAAGTTGGCAACTAGAATTTAATATGAATCTCCCAAGCAAAGGTAAGTAGGAGATGATCAATTACGCACTTATAATACTTCTGAGGAGTATTGCATCAATCAATATAAATTGTCTACAGGTAATAATCGATCCCAGGGCACTCCACAGAGAACCCGGAGTTGCCTGGGCGCTCCCCAAGCCGCTCTTGGATCCAAACACTCCAGGAGTGGGCACGAGGTTCTTTTTTGAAGAATCCAGTAACATAGGCTATTATAGAAATCTTCCAATTAGCAGATATATCAGTCATAGAGCACAAATAAGCCTTTCTAGAGAGAGCATCAACCACTACATTATTCTTCCCTTTAACATATTCAATGTCAAAATCATAGACTTGTAGCTTACTCACCCATTTTTGTTGTCTATCATTCAAATCCTTCTTATTGAGGAAGAATTTTAGGTTGTTATGATCCATTTTCACCACAAACTTCTTACAAATTAGGTATCATCTAAATTTACTAGTGTGTGCATGATGGTTGACATTTCCTTATCATAAATAGAGAAGCCCCTCTCTGTCTCCTTGAGCTTCCTACTCTCAAATGCTATGGGGTGTCTATTTTGCATCAAGATTGCTCCAATCCCCTCTCCTGAAGCATCACATTCTAAAACAAAAGGAAGTGAGAAATCTGGAATAGCCAAAATTGAACATGAACTCATTACCTCCTTGAGCTTGTCAAAAGCTCTCTGTGTCGAAGGAATCCAAGAGAAAGCCCCTTTCTTTGTCAAATCTGTCAATGGGGCTGAAAGCTGTGAAAACCCCTTAACAAACCTCCAATAGTAGCTATAGAGTCCCACAAATCCCCTCAAATGTGACAAATTCCTTGGTCTAGGTCAATCTTGAATTTCTTGATCTTTTCCTCATCCATGCTAAACCCTTGGGCACTAATCTTGAATCCCAAATATAATATTTTAGTCAAACCAAACTCACATTTGGATACTTTGGCATAGAATGAATGCTGCTCCAGTATGCCAAGCACCTCATCTATGTGCTTCAAGCACAAAAACGAGACTCACTAGGACTCGCTAGGACTTGGTGAGTCTCGAGTTGAGTCCACCTAGTTGAGTTTTGGGGGCTTGGACTCAAACTTAGACTCGGTCGAGTCCTGCCAAGTCTTGGTTGGACTCATCGAGTCTGGCGGACTCGCTGAACTCGTCGAGTCTAGGCGAGTCTCGTTAGTAGGACTCGGCAGGCAGGCTGCCCCAAGATCCCTGCAAGGGGCGTTGCCCCTTGACCCCGTTGGGGGCATTGCCCCTTGACCCCTGCAATGGGTGTTGCCCCTTGACCCCATTGGGGGCGCTACTCCCAAACCCCCGCAAGGGGCACTACCCCTTAACCTCGCTAGGGGTGCTGCCCCTAGACCCCCGCGAGGGGTGTTGCCCCTCAACCCCACTGGAGGCACTGCACTTAGACCCCCACACAGGGCACTGCCTCTCAACCCCATTAGGGAAATTGCCTTGAAACTTGAGATTATGGCTGCTGCATCATCCAGGACCTATCTTAGACACATTCATAGGAAGGATGCAGGCTCCTTTGAGCTATAGACTTCTAGTTATTGTTTTGAATATTTTGATATTTCATATTTGTTTGGAACATTTGATGGCATGGATTTCATATTCGATGAGTTTTGTATACATTTGAGTCTTTGACTATATATAAGTGTGCTATTTCCTTTAGCAACTCAACTACAATTTGTGTTTATACTTATATGATTGATGTATACTTGTGTTAGTGATGAGGACCTTGACTGGGTTGACCGGGCAGATAGAGAGGCTAAGGCTATAGCCATGGCAAAGGAGGAGGCTAAATCACGAGAAAACACATCCACAACTAATGTTGGTGAGGGTGGCATGGAGTCACAAGTAGAGACTATGGTTACAGCTGCTACATCATCTAGGACCCACCTTAGATGCCGTAGGAAGTATGTAGACTCCTTTGAGCCATAGATTTGTAGTTATTGTTTTGATATTTCATATTTGTTTGGAACATTTGATGTCATGGATTTCATATTCCATGAGTTTTGTATACATTTGACTATATTTATATATCTAAGTGTGGTATTTCCTTCAGTAGCTCAGCTACAATTTGTGTACTTTATACTTATGTGATCGATGTATACTTGCGTATGTGATCAAATTTGCTAATATTTAATGATGTTATTGTGTCGTTAAGGTTTATTTAATAAAGGGTGCTTGAAACAAGTTTTAAATCCTTAAAAATCTCTAAATTTCTAGTGCTTTTTCATTTTGCCGAGTCTACGCCGAGTCCGAGTGCTGAGTCCGGAGTCCCTAGTCGAGTCACCTTAGCCGAGTTTGAGCCGAGTCTGAGTTTCGTAACTATGGCTTCAAGTGATCCTCCCAAGTCTTATTGGAAATCAAGATGTCATCAGAGAAAACCAACACAAATTTCCTCAATTGCAAAATAAATACCTAATTCATGCATGACTAGAAGTTGGTGGGTGCATTGGTCAATCCAAATGGCATGACTAAGAACTCATAGTGCCCATAGTGACATTTGAAGGTTGTTTTGTGCGCAGCCTCATCTCTAACCCTTATTTGATGATACCCCAATCGTAAGTCAATCTTGGAGAAGCATACTGCATTGTGGAGCTTATCTATAAACTCATTGATCTTGGGTATGGGGTAGCAGTTCTTGATTGTCTTCTTGTTGAGGGCTCTATATCAATTCACATCCTCATATTCCAATCTTTTTTCTGGACCAACACCACAAATGAGGCAAATGGGCTGGAACTAGGTCGTATGTGCCCCATGTCCAATAACTCCTTAATTGCCTTCTCAATCTCCTCCTTGTATCTCATAGGATGATGATAAGGATTTGATGACAGGTTTTGCTCCTTCCTCAAGCTCAATTACATGCTGAAAACCCCTATTTGGTGGTAATCCATGAGGAATTTTGCTGAACACCTTGCTATGTTTATCTAGGATGGGTTGAATGTCAACATGGTAGGACCTATCATCCTTGGATGGACTAGTATCTGTGATCAAGCACTCAGCTACCCAAGCTACTTGGTCTGTACGAAAAGCTCTCCCCATCCTCTTGGCTGAAACAACCATGGGAACTCCATTGGATAGGCCAGAAGAACTACCTCCTTCCCATCAAATTTGAACTTCAACTCTAAAGTTTGATAGTTCTGTGTGTATTCACCAAGTGAGTGCAACCATGTCACTCCCAAAACCAACTCTATCTCACCAATGCCAATCACATAAAAGTCATCTTGCTTCTTGTATCCCTCTAGAGTCAACTCCAACTGCTGAATCCTTTGGTTGCATAGAATAGTGTATCCGTTTGCCACTGTAACATTAAACCCTTCAAAATCTTGTGTCTTCAACCCCATCTTAGCCACCAACCCTTCATCAATGAATTTGTGGGTGGCCCCACTATCAATCGAAACTGCCATCCTTTGTCCTTGTAAGGCTCCTGTGATAGCTAGGTGCTCCTTAAAGGGTTGCTAGTCTATCACCTGAAACATCTCCTTCTCCTCATGCCCCAACTCTACCACAATTTTAGGCTTGGACTCCTCAACATCAAAATCCTCTTTGGGTGCTACTTCAATGTAGTGTACTTGTCCTTTGCCTAAGCATCTATGCCCTAGCTCCCATGGCTCTCTACATGTGAAAAACTTCTTTCTTCGAAGCTCATTCTTAGATACTTCCATCTTCCTTGGTTTGGGAGGTAGTGCCCTTGGTTGTGCGACATTCTTGTAAAAGTGTCTCCCATGTGATCCTAATTGTGCACTCTTAGGGTAAGGCTTGCTCTTGGTTGTAGTATCTTCAAAACTCAAGGCCCTTTGGATAGCTTCTTGCATCGACGTGGGCTCAAAATCCCTAACCAAGCTGCGAAGTGACTCAAATAGATCCTCAATGAATAGGAACATAAGCCTCTTTTTCATAATGTTGGGCACCATTATTGAAACTGGTTGGAATTCTGCTATGTAGTCCTCCATTGAACCCTGCCGTCTCAATTGTGTCAATTCTTTGAAATGAGTCTCAGGATCCTTCCTATCAAACCTTTTTATGAGCCTCTATGTGAATTCAGCATATGTCACCCCATTGTTGTGCCCTTGTGTGATTAGCCCATGATGCCACCACTCATGTGCTACACCATCCAAATAAAGGATAGTAATCTTGACTGCTTCGTCTTCAATCATGGGGCTAAGAGAAAGATATGTGTCCAATTTTTAGACCCAAGCCTGTGCATTGACCTTCCTTGAGCCATCAAAAGTTGGGAGAGTCAACTTACTCACCCTATACTGAAGATCCCTGTTAAATTGCTGCATAGGTTGTTCCCTCTTGATCCACTTCTCGCATTATGAAATTGTATGAATAGAATTTGACGCCTTAGCTCTGGATCAAGTTGTGAATAGGCCTCTATGCTTGCATCGAAATCATTTCCTGTAGGATTCAGCTCTTCCTCTTCATGTGTTGGCTCAATTCTAGGCAAGAATGAGGGCTGTACAGGTCTAGGAACTCTGCTGTTCTGATTTTCAGATCCATTCTGATTGAAATTGCTACCCTCAGTGCCATTGTTTTGCACAGACCTGATAGTATTATTTGCATTATTCATACTCTGTAATATTTGAAGGAGTATTTGTGTTGATTGCTCTTGCTGTTTTGCAATTCGCTCTTGCATCTGTGCAATTTATTGCTGGATTAGCATGAATGCATCCTAGTTCTCACCCCGATCTGACATATTTTTACCTTTGTCATTAGCTTCCAATTTCTTCCTCTCTCTCTAAAGCACGTTGGTCCCTTTGGCTCAGATGCATAAACAAGTTTTTTCCAATAGGCTGGCAGGATGACCAGCTCTGATACCAATGTGATGACCAAGGGCTGCCTGTGATGATCTAAAGTGTTCCACTATGAATTATTACACCCAACACAATAAAATACAAACATGGTACATTTGATTCAAACTCAAATCTAAATCAGCAAGTATCTTTTCATATCATTGTTGCTCATGAATGTACAATTTTGTCCTTTTATTTATAACTTGAATAAACAAAATCAGTTACAAATGAGTCCCTTAGGAAAAAAAAGAACAATTGGATGCTTAGCACCTACAGGTATGAGCACAAATATGGCTTACTGAGTATTGAGTTTGCCTTTGTATATTTTCTGCCTTTTGTAACTCAAATCAACACCTTTTTATGACTCCAATTTGCACAAATCTGGGTTGTGCCAATCAAAGTTCTGTCACAAAATCCTAGCTTGGTTGATGTTTAGTATCCTCTGTCTCTGCCCCTGGAAATGAGTTGTCCGTTGGCACCAAAACCTATTACTGCTGGCATCAGGAAAATGACCCTTAAGGTCTACTCTTAGATTTTAGGATAATCTGCCTTTAGTATCACATGTAGGAAAACAACTTCAACAGTGGCTTTCTTTGAAGTCTTCAATCCAAACCAAGATGCCTACAAATAGCCAAATAAACAGTATTTAGCACAATCTGCAATTTTTGGGTGTAGTTGCCAAAGTGATTGTAGGGTTTGCATCCTACCTCACATTGCAATCAATGGCAAAGGTTTTCATCCCTGCTATAGCAGTAGGAAAGTATGATGTCCCCTTAGGGTTTCAAAACTAACTTTTGAGTTTTTTGTTAAATTCTTTTTCTTTTTTTTGGTGCTAACGGCAGTGCCAAAAATTTCAAGAATTTGCATAAAACAATAACGGAAGGGAAATTGCGTAAATAATTGAAAACCCAGTAATCTTTATTTATTCAAAACATAATTAGAACATACCCATAAGCCAAAATGCAACAGTTTGGAACCTGTGTTTTTACACGGCAGTCACAACAATCAGATGCAAGGACGCCATGCTTCAATTTATACATATTTCATCTTTGTTTTGATGCTGGTTTGCTAAATGATGTTAGACGCCTCCAAACAAGGTATTTGCAACCTCCAAAGCAAATCGGTTTGCTCCCAAACTCGCACATGCTTCCTCCTTTGACTTGTACGGCTTCTTAAACTCTCACGTGCCACATTTTAATGCTCTTTTTTGCTGTTGAAATCCTCTGGTTCTTTGGCAGATCTGGACATCTTGGCTTGGTGAAGAAACAATCACAATTGCAAACTCAAATCCTCTCTTGTCGCCTCCTGAATAGTATGGTCTATTGCAATACTGAATATGGCTTCTGTCTTATTCAAACTTGCTGATGTAAACTGTAAATGCTGAAAGAAATTGCTAAGTAAATATGTGAGAGGATCTGATAATGACCCTTGATGGAGACCATTCAATCTAGAACCCTTAGACGGTCTTTCACGCCTATAGATTTTGTCCTAATCGAGGGTTTTCATCCTGTAATCGGCTTGAAGCTTCAAACTTGCAAACTTGTTGCTCAGCCATTGTTTTGTAAATAATATCTTGGATACTTGAAAATGAACTCCTTTTGCCCTTTTAACCTCCTCCAAAACCCTACGCCCAAATCCACAAGTGCTTTTTTTGAAATATTAAAATATCTACACTCCTCAAAATGGGATGCCACATTTTGGACTTTAATTGTTTGAATCATTTTCACTTTGGGATTTGTGCCTCTTGATAAAGTATTTATTAAAGTAACTTAAAATATATCATTTCACTTAAAGTCACTTTATCACCCCTTTATAACACCATATTATAAAGTAACTTATTAAATTAAAATTACTTTATAACATTAAGTTATAAAGTCACTTTAATAATACAACATTATTAAAGTATTTTGACTTTAATAACTTAATTAAAAGCCAACTCTTGTCAAAAACCAGGCAATAGACTCTTGAGAGTGCCTCTAGCACAACTTGCCACTATAGACCATAAAACCACTGAATTGGCACAACTTGCTATAAATAGCAAGTAGCAAATGACAAGTCCTGAATTGCCTCATAAGGCCAACCAACTAATTGGATCACCGAACTGAGTATGCGAGACGAATACACAAGCCTGCTGAAGACCCTAAATCCCCTCAAAAGGGCCCCCTAAACATCTTGTTAACCTACGGGAACTAGATAATAGGCTAGCCGCTAACCATTGCAAGGATACAGATCCTGAAAAAAGGGACATTATAGAAAGTGCATAGAAAATTATTTTCTAGATATCCCCCTTGAATGAAAAAAAACTTTTATTTATACTTGAATGCTCATCTAAACCAAGTCAACCTCCAATAAGTGAAAAAAGGTTGGTGCCCCAAAAAAATCCAAAATTGAGTCGGCCTCATAAATAAATTAATATTTTTATTAAATATTAATAATTATTATTATTATAGTAGTGTTTATAAACACTTTTATTTCTAAAGTAATTGACATTATAATGCTGGAGTGTAGGGGACATGATAGAGTGGATCAAATATATTAAACTCATGGGCTACACGAGTTAAGCAAAGATAGATAGGGATACTTTGGTGTAGAAGAACCAAGTGAGTTGGTAGTAGTTACATTGGCTTCATCATCGATGTGGACATTGGACATTCAACACTTATTATAGGTTTTTAGTTCCTCTACTATAGAGAGGAATTGGTCTACACATGACCTCATTCATATTATCAAGAGGAACAAGCTTACCTCTAGTAGAGTGGATAATCTTGTGGTTGAATATAGTGCTTTGTGCTTCATGGATCAAAAGATGATTGCAAGGAGAGTCTAACAACATGGTTAGATGTAGAGCCTTAGTAGGCAATGTAGATTAATAATGATTAAAGTTGTACATGCAAGATTGGTTAGGTCTAGTTACAAGAGTTAGACAGGCCTAGCAGTTTCATTGTTGAGTAGTATGACATGACATTTACATGGGACAATGAGTTAATCTAGCCATAGCATTTTGTGTCATTGCTTTTGTACTTTGTACTTGAACTTGATGACTAATATAAAATTATAAATTTTAGATTATAGATGCTTCTTGTTGATCATTGGATCAGCCAATTGTCAATTTGTCAAACTTGGTATAAATTTCAGCTTCTTTTACTCATATTGTTTATAAAGATCATAAATTACAACTACTTTTACTAAATAATTAATTGTAGATATTATTTTGATAGCCATGGGCTTGCTGCCCCAAAAGTCTGGAATTTTTTTTTTGTGGTCCTTGAAATTCATTCCTGTCCCTGAAACTTGGAGCAATGGTTATTGTTATGCCACGATATATCTACTTTGATAAGTTTTGCAATAATTTATGTTTCAAGTCTCAAGTTTGAATTATTAGGTTTGATGTTTGAGTCCTTAACGTTATACTGTAGCCATTCTTTTTCTAGCACACATCATGCATATTGTTATCACGGAATCTAGCAGCGCTTGTTCCACGGATAACCCCCCTACGAAACTTGTCCGTTTCCTAGGATTCGTGAAGTTCAAGTACGCATAACGAAGTGATTTTCAAGCCACCTCGAAATGCGTTCCTAAGCCTCGAATATTCAATTCGAGCATTCCCCCATGTTCGCCTCGCGAAGACCTTCGAAACGAGATCTTTCGCGAAGTTTCACTGTTCGTACTTAGTGAATTACGAAAAATGCAGTGGCACTGAAAAAGTGCGCTCCTGCCCTGTAAGACAAAATTGGCTAAGTCTGGAAAATGCAAGGGCGCTAAAATTTAGCGCCCCTGCATACAGTGAAATTTCTAAAAAGTGCAATGGCGCTGAATTTTAGTGCCATTACACTTTTCTTCGCCACTTAGACTTTTTTATGGCTTTGGCACGTTTCTTCATGATTTCGCGTTTTTCGTCAATCGTGCCACTTTTCGTGCCTAAATTTATTGCTCGACTTGAGTTAGGTTTTTAATTTTCCTTTTCACTTAAAGGTGTTTTAATTTGCCATTCTTCATTGTTATGATCTTTTGGCTTTCTTTTCTTGCTGGGCGAAGTGTTTTTCAACTGCAAAACACGTTTTTCTGGATTTCGCATTCTCCTTCAGCACTCTTCGCATTTTGGTTTTGGTAAGTCATTTGCTTTGTCTTCTTCTTTCTTTTCTGTATACGTTCTATGCTTTTACATATGCGTTTTTAACTTTTTATATTTCTTTTGTTTTGCCCTACGTCTTTTATCTTCCCACGCGTTTCCTTGAGTTAACCATTCGCGTTTTTCTCTTCCTTCGCGTTTTGTCTCCACGCGTTGATGTTCCCTCTTCCTCTCTTTGCGTGTTTCTCTTCATTCGCATTTTACCTTCGCATTTTCTATTCATCTTTTGTCTCCATCGCGTAATGAATGGTGAGCTTTTATTTTCTCACGCATTCTTTTATGCGCGTCTTTCTCCATCTTACCGTTCTCTCTAAACGTTTTTGTGATTGTTAATCAAGTTATTCATATCGCAACTCTCCATTCGTTTTTGATACGAACTTTGAAATCTCAAAGAGGGTTTCTGCGTGTGAGTTTCTTTAGCAATTGAATGCGTTTATAATGATGATGAAACGCAAACCCTATCCAAAGGCAAATAAAATTGTCTTTAAAAGCTTTCATGTTACAAACAATTCCTTGCCAAGCATGAGCGCTATTTTTATCCAACCCTACATCTGTTTTTCAAAATTTGCCAAACAATGCTGAAGCGCTGAATTTTAGCGCTATAACATATTGAAGCTTGTCAAATTTTCTAAACACCGAAAAATGTAAGGGCGCTAAAATTTAGCGCCCTTGCATCAAAAGTGAATTTCCTAAGATGTAAGGGCGCTGAATTTTGGCGCCCTTACACTTTTTCCAAGTTTTCGCCAATCTTTTCCGAATGAGTTTCATTTTCGACCAGTGCACACCTGAGCCTTGTTCCTCCGTCTTTGTGCATCGTTTTGCGTGCCTCGTCATCCGCTCCATGCTTTCCCATCCTCGTGCTCATTTCGCGCTTTCCTATGTTTCCCAACAATTAATGTTTGTTTTGGCTAAACGGATTGCAGTCTCTTTTCAAAGATCGTCAAGTCAAGAGTGATCAGAGTTCCAGTTCTTTTTGATGACTGCTACTAAGCCTCCTTCTTCTTCGAAAGCAAAAGGCAAGATGAAGTACAAATATCAAGGTGTCTATCCGCCGACTGTAGTGCTCTCAAAAGTCAAAGAGATAAAAGACACGGAGGTTGGTCATCAAGACTTGGTTGACTTCGCAAAGCAAACAGAAACGAAGCCTCTTCCTGATTCAATGAGAGCGATCGTACACAACAACCTCCATTTGGTGGCAATGTTCCCTACAGCTGCGCACAATACCGAGTTTGTTCTTCAGGTAGCATCTCATTACATTAGAGAAAGTAGGAGTGTGATCGATTCCTCCGGGCACGAGATTCTGAGACTCGACCCTGATTTCTTTGATATTGTCTTCAAGGTCCCTCATATGGAGAAATATATTGATATTTCTATATCAAAAGCATAGGAGATCTTTGATGCTGATCCTAATAAAGCTAAACAGTTGATAAACACTCAATGGTTAAAGAAGCCTAGATCATCTGTTTCCAGATGGCCGAAAGGACTCCTGAGAAGTGACTTCAAAGATGACGTCAAGGATATGATCACGTTTCTAAGCAAGGTGAAAGGCTTGCCGGAATCATCCACTTTTCACGATTGGATGTATGAATACATCAAGATCATAAGAAGGCAGAAGGTGCATATTGACTGGGGCAAACAAATCAGTGATGAGATACACGAGCAGTTGATCAACGCTCCTTCTACATTGAAGTTCTACATGACTTCTTACCTGGTGTACGCAGTCGGCTGTGATGAGACAATTCCCAGGTCTATCTACGAAAGGGAATCGGATGATGGTGCCTGTGTACAGATATTTCTATCAATTGGAGCTGAAGGAAAGCTTTCATCACTTCAGACGGGTCATTGATGCTTTCTTTGCGCCTTTGCTCTTCAATTTTGATCCAGCTTTGGAAAGAAGAAGAGTATCTGATGAGGCTTATAAGGTGGTAAGTAAAGTTGGATGCATATTTCTCCAATTCCCAACGTTTACTTACTTGAGAGTAGGATGCTACACTGGTTGTCCCTACATGCTACCACGTTATCCTTCGGATAAGTGGGTTCTCATGGAAACATGCAGACAGTTGATGTCAGTGCAAAAAGAACGAAGAAGCAACCACAAGCGTGGGTTCAAGTTCCCACTGACCATCGGCCGATATACTATCCAAACTGCACAAAAAGCTAAGTCTGTTTATGCTGAAATGCAGATCATGACCATCAAAACCTACAGGTATAGGTTTGATTTCGACTACCGAGATGTCAGAAAAAGGTTGCAAAAGGGTCACCAACACAGGTACCATTTTGAGGACATCTAGGCAGATTGCAGAGATGAAGAAGCCATTCGAAAAATGGACTATTGCAGGTTGATAGTTCAACAAATCAGAGATCTTGATATTGCTGACCTATCAGAGGATTTTGAAGATCTAGGTGATATGATGAATGCTGTCTATGATGAGCAAGGCATTGCTAAAAGGCCGTTGCCTGCAATACAATGGTCTAGGAAAGAAGTTACCAGCATGAGAGAAAGGTTGAGGCCAATCCTAGCCAACACAGAAGAATGGTTACATAAACATGGTTATGCAATGAAAAGTTTCAGAATAGACTCAGAAGGAGAGGAATCCGAAGCAGAAGCTTGCCAACAGCAAGAACTCCGTGATAGAAATAAATCAGCGGCTGTTCCCACTTCTTCACAAAGAGGTCCTAGGATCAAGTTCACTGTTGGCAAGAAAGATACCCAGGCTGTCCGAGAGACAGAAATCACGGAATCTAATCCCTCTCGCTCTAAGGGTAAAAAGCCTATTCTAGAGGAGATAGATTCCGATGAAGAAGAAACTTCAAGTGACCAATCCGCTGAAGATGAAGATTCAGCAGAAGCAGACTCCGATGCCGAAGAGGTTTCTGAAAGCGGGCAAGAGTCTGATGAAGATTCTGAAGAAGGATCTGAAGGTGATTTTGAAGGTGAACCAAACGGAGAGACAAGAGGGTGATCAACAGAACCCGGGCATGATCAAGAAAGAACTACTTCTCCTCCTGAGAATGTAGTTGAAGAAATTCCCAGAACATCATCGCCTGTGACTTCAAATGTTCCTCATACCCCTCCAGATTCAAGAACTCCTCCACCTCCTGTTCCCTCGTCACCTATTCCTACCACATGCATTCCTGATGATTAGCCATTTGAAAAAAACATACCAAAGTATATGCGAAGTACTCTTTGTACCGACACAATGGACCAAAGTATATGTTGATCTTGTCCACGTTGCAATTACCTTGAGCCTCTAACTCATCCCGAATTGATGCTACATTTTTCCATGTTGTATACAATAAATACTAGTCATTTTATTATTTGAAATCCTAATGAGACCTAGAAGCACACGTAGCAATTTTGGAGAGAAAATTGAAGATCCTAAAATAAATCAAGGGAAGAAATAGAAACATTATCATAACACTTTCATCAATCAATTTCAAGTTTGCTAGACATCAAGAAGAATAAAAAAATTATGTTCAAGGATCTATTATGATCAATCATGCCAAATCATGAAGATGCATTGAGTTATCCTTTACATGCTAGTTGTAGCAATCCATTATGTCTTATGAGCTAACCTTCTACAGGTCTATCAAGAAATAAAGGCACCTATCAATCAAATTTTGTGGTAACTTGTGTGACATCACTTTATCAAGGGTTTCACATCAAGGTAACATCATCATTTATCATTTATCATTTTTAGTCAATTATTGGTGTTTTAGCCTTTGCCTAGCTTAGGGCATTCCCTCTTGATCATCATCAATTGTTGTACGTAGTAGTATAAATACCAACACAGGGTTTGAATTAGGCAAGCCCATATATAGCACAACCTTTTCCCTAATTTTCATTTGTGCAGGTCAGATCTGAAGGTTTTAGCAGGTGACAGTCTCAAAAAATAGAGTGCAAACTTTAGTTCACAGTTCAAACTTTTTAGACTAAAAAAAGTAGGAGTTCAATCTAGGGAGCATCACACCTTAGAATAGCCAATTCAAGCTCAAATTTTCATCACAAGTTCCTCTCTGTGTCCTAGTCTCAGATCTAAAGTTGTTTTATAATTTTCTATTTTTGTTTGTCCACTAAATTATATTTCCAAATCTAGGGTTACATGTTAAATAGGCTTGTCAAATCACACATCAAATTTATCATCCTCACAACTCAAAACAACATAAATCATAGGCGATTGGCTCTCCCTTGTGGTAGCAAGTCATTCACCAAACCCTAGTTGGTTTATGTTTGAATGTGGAGTCAAGTGAAAAGGAGATAATCATAATTAATCTAATTGTATCTAGGATCAATTTTTCTACTCAACATCAAAAAAGAATTCTTTTATGAAGGGCTAAAAGGGGATGTTCAAAAATTTGTGGAAAAATGTCTGGTTTCAAAAAGAAATAAAGGGGAGATAATTAAGAAACTTGGTCTCTTGCAACCCTTAGATATTCCTATCCAATGTTGGGCAAAGGTCTCCATGGACTTCATCACAAGGCTTCAAATATCTAATGGTAAGAATTTCATCAAGGCAATATTGGATTGACTCACTAAATATGCACATTTTATTGCATTATCACATCCTTTTACATCAAGTATAGTGGTAAAATAACTTTTGGAATATATTAAAAAGCTACATGGTATAACTAAGGTTATTGTTAGTGACTGTGATCCTATCTTTAGTAGTAACTTTTGGATAGATTTTTTCTCATTTTTGGGTACTCAATCAACTCACAGTTATTCATACCATCCTTAATATGATGGGAAAGTAGAGGTTGTTAATAAGTGTTTGGAAGGATATCTACATTGTTTCACTTCATATAAACAATCTCATTGGGTAGATTGACTACCACTAGCAAAATGGTGGTATAACACTTCCTTCAATAGTTCTTCAAAATACCTCCATTTATGAAATTATATAGATATCATCCTCCTTCCATCACGTCATCATTGAAGGTGTCACCAAGAGTTCATGTTGTAGAGGACCACATGCTTCATCAACAATAAGTACTTTCAAGACTTAAAGATAACCTATTCATGGCACAAAATCAAATGAAGCAACAAGCATACCAACATTGTAGTGTGATGCAAGCAAGGTGGTTGATAATTTCTATCCAACAAAAAATGACTTGACTCAATCAATGAAATCTGCCTTTGAACACAAAACTCATAACTTTTCCCAAAACACTCACAAGAGGCTTGTAGCCCTCCAATATCAACAATTGATGACACCTTTAATAGAAGGTCGTACAAGGCCAACCCAATGCCTAAAAAGACTCCCAACAAGATGTAATACAACTTTCCAATAGATTCAAAGAGGGTTCCTTGCCCCAAAATGGAAAACCACTAACCTGTCCTGCTTCTAGGCTACTAGAATTAGCCCTATTTAACAAAGGAAGCACTTCCAATTCTCTTTGTTTTCACAAAATATCACTTGAAAGAGTTAAAATGTGATGAAAAACCACCAATTCATCCATCAATTCTCAGACAACTGACCTCTAACCCACAGTTCCACCAAACCCTCCAATTACCACCAAAAACCTAGGGTTTTGTTGCATCTACCAACAACCGGGCTTTCCAAACCTCAACAAAGCATCCAACAATTTCTAATATGTTTGTACAAACTTCTCAAACCCTTACAATGACATTCCCATCAATATTTAGACAAATCCTTTCTTTATGACTATGGATACTCCAAACCACACAACTCACTTTATTTTCCCACCAAAACATCAGGACACTTAACCTACCATTATATCATGCCTTTCCATTGAGAAACAAACCATAACAGTAGGTGGAAAGACTTATTGCATTATTTACTCTTCAAACAGGGCCTTCACTAGTTTTTACCAGTTAGTTACAAAAAGCTTTTGAGATCTTCCTCTAAAATTATTATTAGACTACCAAAATGAATCCAAATGAAACTTAAGATATGCTAGAATAATAGAAAATGAATTTCAGAGCCTTCCAAGCTTGTACGGGTCCGTACAACAAAAGAAAAGTTTTGAAAACTAGAGAATTAACAAAATTAACATTGTATTATTCAATAGGAATCACCATACAATGTTCATCAGCCATTCATCGAGCCTTTTGAGGCTTTAAATTCATGTTTCACTTCAAATCCAAATGGTCTAACTCCCTCAACTGTCTTTTAAAATGTTAATCTCCTCATATTCCCTAAACCGCATTTTAACAACTTTTGTTTTGCACTTGACACTATTTCATTTTTGTGCAATGTTTTTAACAACTTGACTCCTAAGACACTACACCACCCAAATACATTGAAAATGGTCTTTTTAGACCTTATTTAGATTAAATAAATGCAAAACACCCCTTCAAACTTCCTAGACACACTTATCAAGCCTTTAAGACATAAAATTTTGTCAATAAGGTGTAGGTGCTCTTGCACCATAGTGAAAGAAGTTTTGAAGTTGGGGATTGGGTTTTCTTAAGATTACAACCTTACAAGAAAATTTCACTAAAGCAACAGTCAATGAATACCAAATTATCTCCAAAATATTATGGGCCCATATCAAATCATGCAAAAGATAGGTAGCGTTGCCTACAAGCTTGAATTGCCACCAACAATAAAGATACATCCAATTTTTCATGTTTCATGTTTGAAGAAGGTAATTGGGAATAATATTTATACTCAAACAATATTACCCAAGCTCGATGAAGAAAAAAGAATCATATTAGAACCAAATTTTATTCTTTAGAGACGCACAAGGAAGCTAAGGACCAAAATACTCACTTATTATCTCATCCAATGGAAGAATTTCCCAATTGAAAATTCCACATGGGATGACGAGGAGTTCATTCAGAAGCATCTAGACTTGCTTAGCATTAAGGAAATGCTTCTCTGAAGAGAGGTGTGCTACACCTTTAATATTAGAGTACACCGGGCTATGAATAGTCAGCTTGTGGCTATATTAACTCTTAATTAAGTCATATTATCATCATTATACTGTTATTTAGTTAATTAGGTTCACCTAGGGGTTATATAGTGTTATCTAAGTCAATCTGGGTGATATCTTAGGCATAAATAAGGTATACATAGGAGGTAGTGAGTCTTATTTCATCATCATATTGTGAATTGTGTTCTCATTGGAGATATTTGGAGGTTTTCCCCCTTGAAGTGTCTTGTAATTCTCAGTTATTATCAAGTATTTTTAGCATATTTCCTATCATATTCTTCTATTGTACAAGTTATTTCATTACACTACCACTTGTGGAGAAAGGGATAATTTCTTCACATAAGGGTACATCTTCAATATAATAGCTGACCTCCTCGTGACATGAGTTGAAAAAAAAAAGAAAGTTTCCAACTCACACAGTGATGAAAATCATGCCATACTTTCCTATTAATTTTCATAGGGAAGCTCTTCCTCATACACCAACATCAACTTTGGTATGCTAGTCCCAAGTAAAATATTCAAGCTTAGGTACATTATCCCCAATACAAAAGGTCACATCTTCATCTTGAATGAAGACCTCATATTCAATATTGTCATATTCAAGGACAATAAAGAACCAACATACCTCATAGTTACATGTGGATACACACTTCATCACGCATGCCTTGGGTTTGTGAGACACTTTAGATGAACATAATTCTTTAGGTTGTCTCTTTGTTTCTATTTCTTCTTCAAGGTGATTGGTTGTAACATCATAATTTTCTATGATCTCCTCTTCATGTGCAACAATATTTGTGTCAACCAGTGTCTAATCTAAACAATTAGATATATAGGATGATCTATTTGATTTATCCATGTTGCATGAACCCTCTTCTTCATGTAAAGAGTTTTAGGTGTCATTGGACCACGATCCCTCATCATTTTCATCATTATATTTGAAATCTTGCTACCCAATGCCATTGAAATTAACCTCAAACCAACTCATCAGGATGAAATATTGTTGCATTTGTCCACCACTAGAGACCTCATCTTCATCCCACTTTATAAAGAAAAACCTCTGACAATGTCCAACATGTTGTCTTGAAGGCGTTGAAGCATTTTATGCCATCAAATATTGACTAAAGATCTCACTTCAACATGGTGAGGCTGGTTTCTTGAAAATCATCAGTCATGTTCATGAGCCAAGTTATTCTTTGTTAGATCCAACGCCCTTGATAAGCTCAACTGGGTTAATTTTTTTTGGGGTTTTGGCATAACTTAATTGATTATTCCCTTACATGTTTCCTTGGTAGGGTTTCCTATTTTCTTGATATGTTTGGCCATGAGGTTGGTAAGGCCTACTACTTTGTGCTTGCTACCCTTTTAGAGCATTTAACTCATTGGTAGAGTACAATAGTAGAGATTTTATCTCCTATAGCTCACTAGGAGGAGAAGAGGTGATTGGTGGGTTGATTTTTGTTATAGGAATAGGTGTCAAGATGGGTTGGGTGGGTGGATTTATAGGGAATAGAGATATAGGAGGCTTGGGAGATATTTTACCAACTTAAATGAGATATTTTTCTACGCTAATGAAAATATCATAGGAATTTTCTATATTGTTTCCTCCCATAGATTAGATCATCACGGTTACATCACTGTTAAGAGTCCTCAAATAGTATAGAAAGTCATGATTAGGATATGGTCTCAAGAAAGTAGGGATTTTGTTCCATGTCTTCTAGAATCTAACTTTGAAGTCTAACATGAATTCATGGGGATCTCTCTTGATTGTGGTTAGTTGCTCAATGAGGGAGATATGGTCACTTTTATCTTCAAACTAATGGTAAATTTTGTCTCCTAATACATCCCAATCATGAATAGAAGTTGGTTACAGTTCCCTATACCACTAAAAATCCTTTCCTTTCAAGGATTCTCTAAGAATCCTAACAACTACATTATTTTATGTGACATTGTGCACAAAATATATGTTCTCAACATCTTAAATATGCTCTATAAGTATCATCTCATAAGTTTCACCAATAAAGTGGGATACTTTTTAGGGAAAATACTAGTATGCCATCCCACTAGGTAAGAGAAAGAGGGCTTCCACCATTAAAATTGGAAAATAAATAATTTTTGGGGACTTCCATAGGAGTGGTATAGAAATATATGCATAGGAAAAAACTTAGTAATGCTAAAAAATAGAGCAACCAAATTTGCTCAACCAGAGAAATGGGAACATACCAACAAAGTCACCACTATGTACTTGTAGAGTCACTAGGTTATAGATAATTTGTTCAATGAATGGAACTGCTAATAAATACACCAATATATCACTAATGTGAGATAAATCTCATCACACTTGTCTTGTTGGTCATGCCAAAATAGTTATTAATTAAAATTTCACCTTGCTAAACCTAGTGTTCAACATTCTAATGAAATATGAGAATGATCTCAAGGTGTGGGACCTTTCATATGAGATCAAAACTCTAGAGAAGGATGGCTTCCTATCTAATCCAAAAACAAGAGTGTTGAACCAATCCAACACTACATAAACCTACAAATAATCCTATTCTATTAATTCTCCAAGGAAAAGGGCAACAAGGAATGCATAAAAAGGAAAGGGTGGTGATGCACATAAATTAAATGTGTTTCTTCCTTCCCAATCTAACACAGAGGAGTGAATAAAATTCCATGAGAATTCACACAAATCTCTATTCTATAAGCTCCTATAGGTGTGTATAGAGGTCAGGGATTGGAAAATGCTAAAAGAGAAACAAAGTATGCATAGTTAGCTCCTATAAATAGGTTTAACACAACATACAAACAAAAAAGATAATAATTAATCACTAAAACACATAGGTAAATAATCTTCACATAGAGTGCAAGAAGTGAGAAGAGGTGAAAATAACAATCTTTATTCATTTAGAGGCATGGATCCCATTTCCTGAAATAAGAGTTGTAGAGATGAAGAACTCTTTAGAAAAAAAGAAAAGGAAGAACCCCTTTACAAGAGGAAAAAAGTGTCTTTATTCTCAACATATGAGAGATAGAGAGATGCAAGAAGGAAACCTTAATCGATGCCTACCATTTTGGCATATCTATAGAAGAAATCTAAACTTGATCATGGCAACATTCTTGATGTTTCTATAATAAGATTCATTGATGAATTTGTTTGATTCGAAAAATGGATCTAGGTCCTAAATCACATATCTCCTAATATGCAACATTAAGGAATATAAATTATCTCAAATCCACTTGACTACAAACCTGAATGGAAGAGTCAAAATGGTAGATCAGGGTTTTAATCCTTTTTATTGTGTGTGTGGATTATGTGAATGATTTTTAATTGACTAAAATTGAAGATGCAATGTTGTTCCTAGGTTAATCATGAGAATGCAACAAATTTTTATGATTTCAGAGAAATAAAATACAAAAAGATAAAAATATAACTCAAAAAGGCAGGGAGCAGACACAAAGGAACCTGATGTATAAATTTGGTGTTGAATTGGCTAGTCTAGAGCATGATGTGCCCTAGATTAGACTCCTACTTTTTAGGATATGAAAACACATGCCTGAGGTCTCTAGTTTGTAGCTCCTATTCTTGCTGGGTCATTGTTAGAACTTTGTCTATTGATGAGAAAATATTTTTTGTTTCCTATCAACTTGTAGGGCTTGAATGTATGAATAAAACAATTATTCTTCAATCTTCCTCCACTTTGCCTCAGATCTAAAAAAAAATCACATGAAAGAGGGGGAAGGGTTGTGTTGTATAGGGGCTTGCCTAAGTCAAACCTTGTTTTGGTATTTCCACCTCCACAATGGCTATGATGATATGGAAAGAGAGCTTACCCTTAGTTGGACAGAGGCTAAAGGATAAACAAGTAATGAATTGACTAATGTTACAAATCACCACTTAGATCTACATTCCTTGATGGGCTGAATTCATGTACTTATCACCCTCAAGGATAATTTGATTTCTTGATTGAATTCTCGCAAGTGTTAGTACTCACAAAAAAAGTGATCATAAAACATAAACAAACTTACATAAAAATATGATGAATGATTGACATGATGCTTGATATGAATAGATGCTACTATATTGCTGATAATTTTGCTCTTGACTGCTCTTGATTTCTCAATAATAATTTTAATTACTTCTCAAAACATGGAAGGATTGAAATGATGAAAATGACTAGTATTTATATGCAATTCTTCTAATTTCCCAAAAATCAAACATCGATAGCCAAAAAATGACTTTTAAAATTTAAATACTAAAATACCGACATTGATATATTTGAATTTGGACCCAAAAGGATTGTTCAAGGGTGTGGGACATCATAGATTAGACCCATCCTTTTTGGGGCTTAAAGTGTTGGGGAAAATATTAAATGCCTACTTTCATTTCCCATTGTTTTATTTTTCAAAGATATTCATAAAACGGGCAATTAAATGCATACCTATGTCCAAGAACATAGGGGGGAGTTAAACCTAATGTGAAATTATCAAGGATGACCATTTTTGATGCTAACATAATTTAATGAGAGAAGTGTAAAAACCCCCATGAAATTTGTTATATATTACATCTAGGAATGGTTGTTTGACAAAAAAGTTGCATATGGATCAATAAATGAAGCATGACAATGCTTTTCCCTTTAGGATTTGTGTAAGTGCATTAAAATAACATTTATAGCTCTGTGGCTCAAGGTTGGGTAGTTGAGAGAGTTGTTATAACATTGATGACATCACCTAGATGTTATGTTTGCATTTTTGTCTCTTTGCAAAAACTAGACCTTAAACTACATATGTTGCTCTATGAAAAATGGTCAACATTAGAATATGTAGAGTATTGGAATCTATTATGATTTTGTGGGACTAGATACTCTAATTGAAATGTATCACTTAGCTTTGGGAAGGTTCAATATATTTTCCCACATGAAAACTACCCCTTAGTTGATTTTGGCCTTTATCAAGTTCATGATGGGAAACTATCGATAACTACACCTTTGAATGATCTCTAGTTCACTTGAAAACAATTGCAAAACCAGTAGACCATGAAATCCCCACAATACAAAAAAATGATTACCATCAGGTTCATGCGGGTTGAGAAACTCCTACTGAACCTGCGGGAAGTTTAGTGCCATCCACCTACAAAATATATAGTTATCCAAATTTTGACCTTCATTGGGCCAAATGCAGAAACTTAACTAGCATCAAGCCTATGCAAGCAAGGAACCTGCATCTGAACTAAAAATGTTGTCCTTCAAACCAATTCACTTGGGAATTCTCAAAAGACTAGATGCACATGGAATTCTCGCAAACCTTCAACTTGCGAGACTTTAACCTCCATTGGTCTTATGTGGGAAACTGACTAGCATCCACTTGAAAAAACCATAGTTTTTCTTTTATGATTTTCTCCATTTTGTGGGAAAATCCAAGTGAATTGTGCCTTGCAAGAAAACCTTAAGTGCATCTTTGTGAAGATGGAAGTAGAAAATTTGAAAACAACATAACTTAGTTGATTTTGACCCAAAATTCATCAAAATTTAACTATGGATACCCATTTCGGTGCTCTACAAGATGGAATGCTCGGAAGACCAAAAAACATATTGAGTTTTGAGATGTTTTCATTTGGAAAAATGACTAAGGTAAGAGAAGGAAAACCACAACACAAAAGTGCAACTGACCCAAAAATCTATAAAAATCTCTCAAATTGGTTATCAATAGTGGGAAAACAAGGTTGGCACAAAGTGTTAACATGCATGAGAAAGTTAAACAAAGGTTTAAATACAAGAATCAATTTAATTTTTGAGTTTTAAACAAAGGATACAAGAAGTAATGTAATGCATTGGTAAAAATTAGAGGGGATGTTCTTAAATGAAATTGTGTTATGCTTTTTCTAAGTTTGGATTGTGATTTGCTATTGTTAACAAGGTTGTAATTTATGAAGGGGCATCCAAATTATTTTCATATGTAAAATGAAGATTATAATGCAACCCAACACACAACATGCTTCTCCTCATACCTTTCACACCCAAAATTATGTTGGGATAACAATTAGTGTTGCAATCATAGATTGTGTCACGTGGAGGTGGTCTTTGTATGCAACAAAATATGAATATTTTAATGTCCACTGGCACCCTGGAAGGCTTTCTCATGCCTCTATTATGTTTTTGGAACTGTTTAAACATATTTAAGTTCCCAATACTATTAAAAACATCTAGCAAAATTAAAAAATGACTTGCAAGGAATTTCCAAAGCCTTAAGATGTCTAAATATGACTTGGCTATGTTTTAAATCAACCTCTAATGGTTTCCAATGAAACCGACATGATTTTCGATTCCTTTGCATGAGTTAAAATTCCAAACATTGCCTAAAAACAACTTATGTATGTTTTACATGTCCAAGAGTCATAAAAATGCCTTGCAAATATTTTCAGTGCCCTTGTAGAGAAGAGTGATGTTGAACATATTATGCAAGTATTGATGAGGAGGAAAATGAGGAATTATAGAGGTCAAAATGTGATTTAAAATATATTTTCACTTGCCAACAAATGGGTAAATGCTCGAGGTTGAAGTTTATCACTTATAAGGTAAGAATGTGGTTAGAACAATATCTTGCCACATGGGTAAAATATTGCATGAGAATTTCTATTAAAACTATAAATTCATTTTTAACCTATCAAGGAGGCAAAACGTTGAAGAGTTCAAAGATCTCGTGGCACATTCTTTCATGCCCATTCTATTGTAGAATCAAGGGGCTTGGTTTATGCCATATGCCATGCTTGGAGCCAATATTAGTTGATTCATTGGTTATAAATGTAAATTTTCTAGGAATTGTAAGGGTTGCTCTATGAATTTTGGGGATTATACTAGGCTTCATACCAATCAAGTTTTGTACGTAGGAAGATGTTAGACTAGTATGCAAATACTAGCATAAATACCTCTAGAAAATGAAGCATAGTTTGATTCAAGCGTTATGTACACCTATTTAGAATTGTAATGTCCATTGCTAAATCAATAATAAGAAATTTATAGTCTTCATTATACATTCTATCTCCAATTTCACTTATATACTTTTGGAAACCTTGGCAAAGTTTCTAGGTACAAATTTGATGTATTTGTGATTGTGATTTAGTTAGCTTGTCATTTAAAATGCAATAAAAATTTCTATTGTAGTTGCTTGTGATATAAAATATTTTTAATCCAATTTGTGTGGTATGAAAGATGAGATAGGATAATTGAGAATTGGATCCATATTGACAACTTGAATGTAGTTGAGGATTTAGAGCTCCAACAAGGTTGGATGGTGCAATCTAAATTCATCCAATTTAGAATTATTAAGTTACTATTTTATTTATGTTGGGGCTAACTCTATTTCTATACGATTAAGTATTAGTCTTATATAGACTAGATTTGATTTGAGAAATCAATTTTAAAATAATGAACATATTTCAAGGCATGATTTATTAGGGTTTGTTTCCTTTCATGGAGTTTAAAGGATGCAAAGGATATGCTTAGGTTTTTTCTCATTGTCACCCCCTTTTCATATTTTAGATGAAGACATGCCATTTTGTGTAAGTTATTTATTCACACTATTGGTCAAAGTACAAAGGATCATGCCTAAACTTGTTAAATTTTAAAATACTTTGCTCATATATATGTGAACATCCTAATTATCCACATATTTATGGTCTACAACTAGAAAGATAATAGATAAAGAGTGGAGTCTTCCAACTCAAGAGTAGCCAAAGCTCTTGATCTACGGTATCCATTGATGATATATGCTAACTTAAAACCTTACTTGAAAAAGACAAGTTTTCAAGAAAAGAGGCAAGTTAAAGATGACAGACAAGAGATCTAAATCAAGACTTGAATTTTTTTATAATATTATTGATAATGATGTGTTGATTTTTAAATCAAGACAATTTGCAAAAGATTTTGTTATTTTCCAAGCCTTGCTAAAGATAAGAGTTTGAAGTCCAATGAGATAGTGTAAAATATTTTAGCCAATACGAGATGTTTCAAGTTTGTATTAGGTATGATTGTTTGAACATATGAAAGTGTGGTCTTGAATTATGATTTTGGAAATTTTAACGATACTGATATTGATCAAAAGTGTAGAAGGATTGATCAAAAGTGCAATAGATTGAATCAAATGTGTGTTAGAACTTATCAAAAGTGTATTTAAATGCTTCAAAAGCATTGCACTATCAATCAAATATGGTCTAGGATAGCTCAAAAGTGTAGTGGAATAAATAAAATGTGTAAAATGATAATCTTATGTCAAAGTATAACCCAAAAACATATATATATGATTCAAATGTATTACATGATCTAGGTTGAAAGGGTTGTTTTAACCATCATATGAGATTTTCTACAATGTTTTTGTTTTAGCACCTTGCTTTAGTAAGAGATATAAAAAATGACCAAGATAGTTGTTGACCTTTTCAAAAGATATAATATTTTCAAAAAGATAGACCAAGCACAATAATAATTTTAAATCTAAGAAGATAAATACAATTTTTTTTTTGTTTTTTGTTTTTTGTGATTATTTTGCAATTTATATAAATATAAAAATACACATAGAAATAATGCCAAATATAATTTCCTATGGCTCAATTTTGATTTTGTGTTCCCTTTTGGTTTCAAGTGGGAAAGGTGTTTTTAAACATTCAAATATGTAAGACACATGAACAAGCCTACTCAAATGGGTTTATCAATCCTTGTAGGTACAAAGAAACCACAAGGAAAGATAGCTAAAAAGTTTCAAATAGGCTTTACAAGCTCAACTAGGGGTATCCTCTATATACCTAAAGGGTACATGAGGCCTAATCCACATATGAAATGGAATATTTTCAAATAGTCGGGAGGAAATGGTAACCCACTTTCCACCTTCACTTCTTTAAGGTATAAGGTTTTTAAAGGCTTAGCCTAAATTGATAATCTTCTACTTTCAAGAGGTACGTCTTTCGATTCAACCCTACTCTTTATAGTTGGAACACGGGAGTTGAGGTCATCCCTTAGGGTGATGAAATCTCTAGGTAGATCCCCTAAATAAGAAAATAAGATTACTTATTTAAGATCTTTAGGATCACCCTGTTGTGTAGTTTTCGCACACACGCCCCCTGCTGGAAGCAGGGACCATCTTTTGCTTCGGTTTTGGTGTTTTGGCCCTTTCTTTTGAGGTTTTGTCTTACCTAGGCATGTGCTTAAATTGTTTATTTTGAATGCCTAAGTGTTTCCCCCAGGTTATTCATTGAAAATCTTAAGTTTTGGATGAATTCTGGGCTTTTGCTTGGATTCAGGATTTTCCGCCCTGGTTCGATTTTCCCAGATCCCGCTTGAACTCCGACTGGACCCTTGTTGTTCGGGGATTTTTGATCTTCACAGATTTCCGCGTGGGCTGGATTTTCTCGAATTCCTCCTTGTCATCGGATTCCCAAATTCCTTCTCTGGCTGTCTTATCGACTGCATTAATGGCTCCGTGCATGTTCTGAGAGACGTATTTAACTTGATTCTGTGGTCTTTTATGCCATCCTGCTTCCTTTTTTCCCTCGTTGAGTTGAGAAGTGCTTTCCTGTGATTGATTGACTTTGTTTTGGGGCATTTGGGCTTGAATTGATTGATTTGGTGGCTATTTCTTGTGCGTTCTCGCCTCTGTTCTTTGTGGGCGCCGCTGGGCTTTGCATTTGCTGCTTCCGAGGTCAATTTCTGCTTCATAATGATATGTGTTTGATTGCCTTGCCTTTGATTGAGAATTATGTATGGTACTTTGGGGTTATGAGAGTAATCATTTCATGCTAGGGGTGTTCAGTTTTGCGTCATTTGTCATCCCTTGGGTAAGTCTTGAACTCACTTGTCTATCTGCATTTTGATGAATCTTGCCTGAAGTATTTAGTAAACCCTAGTAACGACTTAGCAGTTGAAACAACTGAATTCGGAGCTAGCCTTTGCGCTAATGGCGGATGGTGAGGTTTGAAACCTAGGGCAGGGCCATGTCTAGTTACTTCGTCTTAACGAGCCTGAAACGCAAGAAAAACTTGTGAAAGGTCCATCCCTGACTTGTCCTGAGTTGAACTTGCGAAATTCGTGATTGATTTGGCGTCTGAGTAAAATCATGACTATCCACCCCTTCCAAATTTTCTTCACTGTGACCCTTTGCGGTTGGGGAGATGTCATATCAATCGCCCTGTGTTTCACCAAGAGGCTTTCTTAAGTTCATGTCTTATCACAGTGATAGTATTCTCCCTCACACCGATAAAATCTCCTTCACTGTCGGCAAGACAAGCCCTAGTCGCCAGGAGGTCATACAGGGCTTTATTAGTTATATCGATACCCATTTGCTTCACTGAAACATCCGTCCTTCGGCGTGACCTCTTACCGGGCGTATTTCGCTTTCGTCGAGCTCTGTTCATTTGCTTCGCTAAGACATTCATGCCTTGCTGAGACCTTTTGGCTAGATCAAAACTCTTGCCGAGACCCTCGCTTTCGGTGAGACTCCTAACATTCGCAAGGACTTCATAGTGAAGCCTTCCTCTCTCATCGAGCCCAGATCTTTTTCGGGGAGACCACATATTGTTGGCCAAAGGTTATGCCGATAGAATTCTATGTCGGTGAAACCTTATGAATTTTCCAGGACCTTACCTCGGCTCCCGTTGGTCACATCAAGATGTCTGTTACATCACTGGTGGGTAAGACACCGTAGCTTCGCTGGGACCTCATATCGAAAAACTTGAGTCTGGCCGAAGTGATTGTTTAAACTCTGATGGTCGGTGAGACAAGATGAATTCGCTAGGACCTTACCTTGACCACCCTTAGATCATACTGATATGTTTGCTATGTCCCTTTTCGTTGAGACATTACACCGAAACCACCCAGCCTAGGTAGAACCTATTCTGATGACGTCCTTCGGCATGACTCCCGAAAGTTGCTAGGACTTCTCGCCAAAATGATTGACTCTTGCCAAAACTGTCATTCCGGGAATCTCCATTGGTCCAAAATTTTGCATATTCCGCAGATGTCCGTCAGGTCTAGATTTCTTTGAAATCCGCTATCTCCAAGGTTTCCTGAAAATCCTCTTTGGCTCGTTCTTCATGAGAATCCGTCTCTAGCGGATTTTCCCGAAGGTTGGTGAAACATAAAGGAATGAGGAATGGCATGATGTGTTAGTGATTTTCAATGCATTTTATGATTTATTCATGCTATCTTATGATCTCCCATGTGGTTCACTAATGCAAAATGATCAAGTTTAATGGTTAAGTAGGTGTTTTCTGGTCATTTCGTTGGAATCCGATCGGTCAGGAATTTCTCGAAATTCCTCTCTGGCTCATATTCCGCGGGTGGTCTTAAAACCCAAAATTTGTTGTGGTCATTTTATATGAGATGCATTCTAACGATGTTTTAACGAATTAACATGACTCTTTCCTGTGGTTTTTACTGCGATTTTCATGTTGAGTGCAGGCTAAATCTAGCAAGGCCACAACTGGTTCCTCATTGTCTGATGCAGAGAGGATTAAGTTGGACATTAAGAGCAAGGTCCCTGAGAGTAAGATCACTTATGTCTAGTTAGAAGTCACTGATACAAACGTTGGCCTTTGGGACTATGAAGAGTTTAAAGAAAGGATGGTGGCTGAAGATCTTCCTCTGGTGGCCAGGAGAATGAAAGAGTCAGGTTTGGCCCATGTGGCCAGTTTCCCTTCAACAGTGCAATGCTATGAGCTGGTCCTTGAGTGTGCCAGGCACTATGATCAGGACACACAGAGGATAATTGGTCCACAATGGAGAGTTATAGCAAATCTTAACCCTATCTCTATCGCTCAAACCTTTGACATGCCTGACATATCTCATGTGGTGGGATTCACCATTGAGGCATCTCAAGAGTTCTACGATGAACAAACTATGAAGTCACAACAGCTTATAAATTCCTGGCTGGAGAAGCCCAAATCACATTATTCTAAACTACCCAAGCAGTTGTTCCAAGCAAAATTCAAGAAGGAGTATTATGATGCCATCACCCTTCTCAGCAGGATGGTTGGATTGAAGAGTGCGGGTACATTTGAGAATTGGATGTGCCATGTCATTGTGAGGATGGAGCAAGAAAAGATTAATTACCATTAGGTATGGATCATCAGCCAAGTAATTCATAAGCAGTTGTCCAATGTGTTGCAGACAAAGACCTTCACAATGACCTCATATTTGGTCTATACACTTGCAAGATTCCATCCCTACAGAGGATTGGATACAAATGGAATTTTTGGACAGGATATCATCTATGAAGTCTTCCTAGGAAGCTCGGACTATAGGAGGGAAAATAATGCATTTACCATGTATATCACTAGAATGCTTCAAGAGGCAGAGCATGTAAGGATTTCAGACCAGGCTAAAGAACTTATCAAGAAATATGGAGCATGGTTTATTCAGTTCCCAACCTTCTCCTACATTCGGATTGATGGCTGCCAGGGGGCCCCATACAGACTTCCAAGGTATCCCACTGATCACATTATATTGTTGGAAGTCACTAGGTAGATCTGTGACTTTGATTCCATTGTCAAGAAGGACAAGCATAAGACTGGTTTTGGTGGTGATTTTCCCTTGAGGATTGGCACTTGAGAGGTATGTCCTTCCATTGGTTTTGCCCAAGCTTCAGAAGAAGAAATGAGTACTCTTGGTTTGTATTTCCACTCCAAGAGGTCTAGATTTGATATCACAGGTGAAGCTCAAAAGAAGGCCAGTAGAGAATATGGCCATAAGGTTAATTTAGAGAACTATTGGGCCAATTGTGGTGATCAATACGAGGTTAGGAAGAAGAAGTTCTCTCGGCTTCCACTGGATGTAGTTCGATTGTATAACGTAAGGGTAGTGCCTGATCAGTTGGAGGATGATGGGAACTTAATTTAGGACCATGCCTATGAAGCAGTAAAAGATACACCGATTGGTGATATAGACTGGTTAGAGGAGGAGCAAACAGAACTGAAATAATTGATGGATCCAGTTATCAAAGTTACCAAGATCTGGCTCAAGCACACGGTATGGCAGTTGGAAAACAAGGGAGTAAAATGCACATACAACCTGATGGGAGACTTAGATTCCCATTCCACCTCTGAGGAGTCCACAGGGCATTAGGATCCTAAAGGTAAAGGTAAACTGGACTCTCCTCTCAAAGTCAAGATTAAAGGTGTACAAGAAACAGAGGTCCAGGAAGCAGAAAAATAGAGGAAGCCAAAGGCTAAGAAGAGGACAAGGACTAGGAAGTCTAAACTGAAAGAGATTGAAAAACATAATCCTGGGGCTGCTGATCTTGTGCCCAAAAGAAGAAGAATTATAAAATTGTCAGAGAAGGCTAGCTCCAAGGTTGGGGAGGAAATAGCTACTCCACCAGTGGTGAATGTTGAAAGTTTAGGGGAGAAGTCCAAAGTATATACAAGGAGGTCTGGGACTCCTTCTCCCAGGGACAATGTGTCTAGGACTGACCTACCTTTGGTGGTTTCTCATGAGGAGCAGCATGATGATGTGCCTCCCGCTCACGAAGCTCATGGAAAACCAGGTGAGTCGGAGGATGTTGTGGATCATTGAGATACTAAAGGTGAGGAATTCCGTGAGGGTGATCTCCATAGTGCAGAGGCAAAAATTGAAAAGATAATACAATCCCCTATGGTCGCACATGCAAACTCTCATGTTAGAACTAAAGCAGTTGAATCTCCTCCAAGGGAGGTAGAGGCAGTGAAAGATCCATCACTTGAACAAGAGGAGGAACATGTTGAAGAGGAAGAAAGCAAGATAGATGAGACTCCTGATGAACAAAATTTGAATGAGGAAATAGTAGGAGATCAACAAGAGGAAATGGGGCAGAGTAGAGTGCAATTGGAGCCCACTGTTCCAGAGTGGCTGGATAGAGAAATAAAGAGAAAACAGGTAGTAGTGGAGGATAGTCCACCGAATTGGGATGCACTACTAGCCAAAATTGGAAAAGATAAAGGTAAGAAGAAGGCTAGGGTGATCTCAAGGATTGAAAGAGATGAAGCTCATGATCAGGTTGTTCATATTGCCACCCTTGCTCTGGATAAAAATAGGGATTATGTGGTTGGAAAGGACCACAATATTCAGACTTTCAATCTAGGACCTACATCGGTCAAGCAGGACATTGAAGATTACAAGAGTTCTAGTGCAGTTATTGTGAGTAGATTGAGAGAGGAAATGAAGACCAAGCGGGAGCTGAGGAAAGAAAATGAAAATCTCAGGAAATGCTTGGATGAATTACTGAAGCCCCTGCAGTCCATTAATCCTTCTTCCTCTGCTACAAATCCTCTTCCTCAAGAGACCGTAATCGAGCTAGAAAAGATGAAAGCTTCCACCCTTGCCACTACGAATTGGTTGAAAGGGGTGCAAGAAAAGGGTGATGAAGCTATTAAGGAAATTCTGTCAACTGGGAAGGATGCTATCATGGCAACTGAATGGTTGAAACAGGTGTTAGCACAAGATAAAGAGGATACAGATCTTCTTTTGCAAAAAACCAGAACTATCATGAGGTACACCCGGGACAGGTTGGTAAGTGACGAGATTCTTCCTTCCTCTAGGGCTGCCAAACCATGGGAGTGATTCGAGGCACTGCAAATTAGGCATAACGTGTTGAAAAATATTTACAAACAGTGGAGGCAGATCAACGACACCCTCAATGGTGTCTATAATGGCTGTATCGCTTTCTTTGAAATTATGACAGGAAGAAGGAAGATCGTGCCCAAGTACTTGAGCCTGGAACAACTGAGGAAGTGGTGGCATGATGTTTATGCACCAAGTAATGATGATTCTATGTCCGAGCACCAGTTGGATGATGCCGCCACCTACCTTGCAGTTATTGACAAATACCTAATGTATAAGGTGGATTGGGATAAGTTGGTTAAACGATGAAGGGAGGAGATTTCATCCATTGGGAATCAACTTAGGGTTCTACCAGTACCACCTGTAGCTGACTTAGATGGGGCGTTCTTGAAGCTACATGAAGAGTCAGATCAAAACAAGGATAATAGGGAAGAGAGCTAATGATGGGCTGCGGCGCGATTTGTGCTTCCCTATTATCTTCCCGTGCATCGTTCGAGCTGCATTACGGATCTCGGGCCGACTTCGATGGAACGTGCATGTATTGCTTATTTGATCGATTTTGGGTTTCTCTTGGCCGAGTGGCTGTGCCTTTAATGCTGTGAGGTTCTTATTGAGCCGACGGGTCTTCTAGGGTTTCTATTTATTGGGAATGTGGCCTCATTTGTAAAGGGTTAGAAGGTTAGAATTTGTAACCAGAATATAGAGATTGATATAGAGCAGAGCTAGTTAGAAGTAGAGTAAGTTAGTAGGTAGTCGCCCTCAAGCAAATATTGTAACAGAAAGCTAGAATTGTTGCTACAGTGAACAATTTGAATACAAGAAATGACATTGTGATTTGGTGCCATACTTGTTTTCTTTTGTTTTGCATGGTTCTTGTTATTCTATCTTTAAAATTGCTTTGAGAAGGTTAATATTGAGATTAGATTTGATTTAATAATGTTTGTGATTTAATAATTGAATGTTGCAGCAATCCTTCAGTCCATACTTTTCGCAACCAATTGATTGTTAGTTTCTTTGCAAAGTTAGCCTGGACTTCATATTCAGTGTGCTTAGTTCGATTGTGAGGATTTGTTCATTTTAACTGCAATAGGGTTATTTGAATGAATGTTTATGATTTGAAAATCTTAACACCTCAGAAGATTGCACTGTTCTCTGTAAGATTGTAGATTTATCTGAGTCAAGTAGAGATCAATTTTGAAGGATTGGTCCATTTCGAGTGTTAGTTATTTTCATTGTTAATCTTAGGAGTAATACTAGATTTAGAAATCTCTTCGAAACCCTTATTCTTTTTCTATTTCTTTGATTATTGGGTTAAATCTAGGATTGAAGTATCACTAGTTTGTTAAATCTGATAGAATCCATTCAGTATTTTGCTTGTAGTAAGGTCCCATTGTGATTACCAACATTTTCACATTTGTCACTGAGTTGTTTATGCATTGTCAAGAACTGACACTAGAGACCTTGGGGTTATCTCTTGAGGCTTGCTGATAGAGATTTACCTTTCAAGAGAGACAGGATTTCATATTTTGTCTGAGTTGTTGTGCAGAAAACACCATCAACAAGACTGGTGCTAGAAGGAGGGCCCGAATAAGCAAGCTGGATCGATTTTTGAATGCCATCTCTCCTGAGAGATTCAGAAGAAGAACCAGATCCGCTCTAGGAGAGGAAGAATATCAAGAGTTTCCAGACCCTACCAGGTCTAGAAGGGCCAATAGAAGGGAATCATCAACATCTTCCCATCTACCTCGCACATCTCCATCATCCTCATCTTCATCGGGTTCATCTGAGTTTGAGGCCATTCCCAGTCCACAACCTCAGCTAGTTATAAATCAACCATTACCACCCCCACCTCCACCAATGGCTTTTCTGGCAACCAACCCATCTCCATTAAGTTTTGGAATCTACAATGTCATGCCCAAAAACCCTAAACACTTCTATTCGAAGTTTCATGTCAATGATCCCAATAGAACCGCTGAGGAATACATTCGAATCTTTCAGACTGGCCTTAAGGATAGAGGGATAAACCATGAGGATGTAGCATGTAGGTTATTTCCTTATTCACTAGGGGAAGATGCATTCTATTGGTACAACCATTTACCTACTGGATCTATCCAACATTGGATTGAGTTAGAAGCTGCCTTTTTGCAAAAGTTTCGAATCCCCATTAGTTCTAATGAGCTTTACCGTCAGTTCACAAATGTCAAAAGGGAGGTCAATGAACCTATATCATCCTTCAACAATAGGTTTCATCATGCTTACACCAAACTACAATCTCCTTATGCTATTGATGAACCCACCGCCTTAGAAGTCTATTACAAATGACTTGATAGTTTGACAGCTACCATTATGAAGTGGAGTAATAACCCCCCTGAGAGTCTACTTAATGCATATGCAGAGGCTATGAAAGTTAGCACTAATCTAAGGCAACATTTGTCTGGGCCCCTACCCTCATTAGGACCCGTTGGTCACCCTAGACAAGTTCCAGCTCTCAGCCAGGCTCTGGCAAACCATACTCCAATCATGAATCCAGTACCTCAGTTGCCTCTAGTCCCTCACCCAGGGCCCCCTATGGGACAAATGTTATCCACGATGAGTTACCCCCAGCAAAATGTGAATCAACCCCTACACACTCAGCCCCAGGCTAGTTGTCCTTCATACCTGCAGAATTCTGAAGTCTTGAATCAATCACTAAATGCCAATGCTGCAGCAGGGTATTCCCAGAATAACGCGAATCAACCTTCATACAGTAATCCTAACAAGGAAAGACTGGATGAATTGTCTGAGCAAATAAAGAAGCTAAATATGGAGGTGACTTACTTGAGGAACCAAAACAGTCAGTTGCAGGTCGCTTAGAGGAATATGCAGTCCAATAAGAACAGAGAGAATCCACAAGGGCAGAACTTTGATAGAGGGCAACGTCAGGACCGAGGATACAATAATGAAAGAGGATATAACTATGACAGAGGTTACAACAATGATAGGGGATTTAATAATGACAGAGGATACAATAATGATAGAAGACAGAACTTTGACAGAGGTGGTGGACAAGGTTTTGAGAGAAGACAACAGTCAGGAAAAAATAGAACTTGGAACACAGGGCCCAATAATGGAGGAGTTCCCACCCCACTAGATCAACCAGTTAATCAACCTGTCAACCAGTCTGCATGTCAGCCGGTTAATCAAGAGAAGCCTCCTGGCGGTGTATATCTAGCTGAGGATGCTTTATCAGGGTGGTGTAGGCTCCACAAGACATGTTAGCATTCTGAGTTGGACTGTCAAGAGTTCCAAATGGCCGCCTCGATCTTTCAGTACGAAGTGGAGAATAATGCAAGCGGTCAGGAAATTGTACTCTCTATTCCTTATGATTCACTAGTGTTGGTATTAAACCATTCTCCTTTTCCTCAAAGTGAGGATAATATACCCAAAGAGGAATCTGACCAGTTGGAGGATGAGGCAGATTAGGTATGCAATGGGGATGAAATGACACAATTATTTGATGAGGATCAAGTGAATGATAATGGTCCCAGAGATGAAGAAGAGGCCTATGTTGAAGAAGTGAAAACCTTCCAGAGACCTGTCAAGAAATACGACTTGAGGGAGTTGCCACACAGTTGCCCACAGGCTGGAGGCCCCTTTACTACTTCCATCCCACCGAATAATTTCAACACGCCTCCAGCCCCTAATGCTAGCAATAGTCCACCACTGCCTCAGATGTCTAAGCAATATTTATCTCAAGATCCAGGACATGTTGAGGTGCCAAAAGGAAGAAATGTTGATGCCAATAAAGAAAAGATGGTGGAGTGCCCGAGGGAGACCCCTACTGATTTAAATGAAGAACAATTGGCCACGTATGTCGCTGAAGAACTCTGAAAATTGAAGGTAAATCTATTTGCACTTGATTTATTAAGAGTTCCATCTATTAGGAATGCATTCTTAGGATCCTATAATACAAACTCCATATCACAAGATAAACCCGTTAGCAAGAGTGTCAACAGAGTACCTAGTTCTCAGTTGGCAAGAAGGCAAAATCAGTCTCATGATCAAGTCCATATGCCCCCTAGAGACACTAGGAAAGAAAGGGACAAATCTCAAGTTGTTCAAGTAGACACTCCCCTAACTCTGTTTCAAGGAAAGAAAAACACACCTCCATTCTTGATCTCTGTTTGCATATTTGGTAAAAATTTGCATAATTGTCTTTTAGATTATGGTGCTTCAACCAATGTTATGCCCTTGGGTGTCTGTAGAGCTATGGGTATCACCCTTGCTAATTCCCAGAAGAAGGTCACACAATTGGATAGGACTGAAGTGAATGTTGTAGGAGAGTTAAATATGATTCATATGCAGATCGCTTCTGATCCTAGGATTTAGCAGGTTATCAATATACAAGTGGCTAACATACCTGATGCTTATGGCCTGATTCTAGGAAGAGACTTCACCAGGGCTTTGAATGGATATGTGTCCACAAACCACTCCCATATGTGGCTTCCCTGGAAGGGAGTGCCAAACCAGATTAGGATTGAAAGAGAACCCCGAATAAAGTACATGATCACAGAATATCAGAAAATTGCTACTGAAATTCTGGTATCAGAAGTAAGTATGGGTAACTATGTGCTCGCAGCCCCTCTTGAAGAGTTTGATGTGGAGGAAGTTCTTATGTTCCACGCAACACCTGTTGACCTTATAGTAGAATCCAGTGGTACCGAAGTCCTGATCGAGCCAGATGATAATGATAATGACCTGGAAGATAGTCAGCTTGGTTTGCTGGATAACTTTCAAGAGTTCATTCAGAAGTGCATTCAAGATCAAGTTCAGTTGGGAAGAGGAATGAACTTTGGAGAACTGCTTTTTCCCAATTGGTGTAGGGTACATAATGCTTTACATTCAGAATTAGACTGTTGCTTATGCCAGGCTGTAGTGGAACAAATACAGAAGCATATCAACCCCACTCCTACAGTTAAAATTGACAACATGGATGTCCAAGAAGATCCCAAAAGAGAAAGAGTAATTCCTTTTGAAGAGCCATCCAGTAGTAACAATGCAAGTGAAAGAGCAGAGAACTCTGCAGCTACTGGTTGTTGGACTTTAAGATTCGATGGGTTCAAATCAAAGCAAGGAGCTGGGGCAGGATTTGAGCTAATCAGCCCAAAAGGTAAGACAATTTTTGCTGCTCATAGACTTCAGTTTCATTGTACAAATAACGTAGCAGAATACGAAGCTTTGGTTCATGGATTGTTAATGGCCTTGAAGAAGAAGGTTAAGGTCTTGCAAGTGTATGGAGATTCTGAATTAGTAGTCAAGCAAGTTAGGAAACAATACTCTTGTCATGACAGAAGAATGACTAACTATAGACACAAAGTATGGGATTTAATTGAAGGATTTGATGCCTTCAACATTCAATTGATTCCCCGAAATAAGAACCAGACAGTTGATTCTCTTGCTCAGGAAGCAAGTACGTTGCAGCCTCTGTCCCTTTCAGGACTAAAGAAGTTTACTGTGGAGCTGACCCCGGTACCCTCAGTACCTGATAATGTCACCAACTTCTAGGTATTTGAGGATGACAAGCATATATTAGATTTTATTACTAGTATTGATGTCTTTGCTTCTCAAATCATTGACAAAACTGAACTTCAAGAAGCTGAAATGGACCTTGAAGGGGTAATTAATTTGAAGAACAACACAATTCCCAGGGGAATGGTGCAACTAGAGAGGTTTTTTGATCTGGATAAGATCAGAGATCAGGAACAGGATGCCAGAAAGGAGTCCATCAATGGACAGTGTGATAAGCATAACATGGGAACTCAGGAGGATGCCAAAAATGTTCTCATCCACAAAGTATGCACTCCAGAGGAAAGGCAAGGAATTATTGATGCATTGCATAGATATCCAGATTTGATAGCCTGGAGTTATGAAGACTTAAAGACTTATGATATATCAATCATAACCCATACTATTCCTCTCAATCTAGGAGTTAAACCTTTCAGACAAAGGAAAAGGCCCATCAATGCTTTGCTGGAACCCGTAATACAGAAGGAATTGTAGAAATTGTTGTCTGGAAGGATAATATTCCTAGTTAGACACTCTACTTGGGTTGCAAACCTGGTTCCAGTACGAAAGAAAAATGGTGAAATCAGACTGTGTGTGGATTTCAGAAATCTAAACAGAGCATCAGAAAAAAGATAATTATCCAATACCCTCACTGGATGAAGTGCTTCAAATTGTCAACGGATCCCAGATGATGTCCTTCTTGGATGATTATTCAGGGTATAACCAAGTTATGGTGCAGTATGAAGATAGACACAAGACTTCCTTCACCACCAAGTGGGGCACTTTCGCCTACAGAAGGATGCCTTTTGGATTGATTAATGCTGGAGCTACATTCTAGAGAGCAATGGACATAGCCTTCAAAGACATCATTGGTAAGTGCATAATCATTTATATGGATGATCTAACTGTCTTTTCCAAAAAGAGAGATGATCATATTTCAGATTTATGCAAAGTTTTTTAGAAATGTAGAGAGTTTGGGATATCCCTCAACCCAAAGAAATGCATCTTTGGAGTAATCGAAGGTAAGTTATTAGGGAATATTATCTCTGAAAAGGGAATTGACATTGATCCTGAACGCATAGAAGCCATTCTCAAGATTCCACCGCCTGCTAGTAAAAAAAAAATGAAATTGTTCTTTGGAAAGATCAACTTTGTGAGGAAAATTCATCACTGGGTTCGCAGAAATAGTTAAGCCACTAAATGTGATGCTGAAGTAGGAGGCCAAAGTTGAATGGAATGCAGAAGCAAAAGAATCATTTGCAGAAATAAAGAGGAATATTGCTGAAGCTCCTATTCTGGTAAGTCCAGATTATGCTAAGCCATTCTATGTATACTCATTTGCCTCTGATCATTCTTGTGCTGCTATGTTAACCCAAAAGTCAGATCAAGGAAGTGAGCATCCCATAGCTTTCATGAGTGCACCATTGAGGGATGTAGAACTAAAATACCCAAGTGTGGAAAAGCAGGCTTATGCCTTAGTCAGGGCTGTAAAGAAATTCAGGCACTATATCCTTAGAAACAAAATCTTTGCAATAGTTCCTAATCCTGTAGTTAAGCTATTGTTGATGCAAAATGAGCTGGGGGAATACAGAGCCAAATGGGTAACCATGTTACAAGAGTATGATATTGAAATTCAGCCCATGAAGTTGGTAAGAGGGCAAGGGCTTACACAGACGATGGTAGAGATAGGCCCTGACCTTACAGCTCAGAGTTATAATCTTGAGGATGTCTCTCCTGGAGAATGGTATGATGATATTGTTCAGTGCCTCCTAACTCAAAGATGCCCTGGTCATCTCAATTCAGTACAAAGAAGGGCATTGCACTTAAAGAGTGACAGTTTCATGTTGAAAGGAGTTGTCCTGCACAAGAAAAATTATGAGGGTGTTTATTTAAGATGCCTGGGTAAAGCAGAATCTGCAAGAGTGATGTTGGAGTTTCATGATAGATATGGTATAGGCCATGGATCAGCGCTTTCTACAGTGAACCATATTCTTAGAGCTGGGTACTATTGGCCTACACTGTTTAAAGATACACACGACCATGCCAGAACTTGTCATGTGTGCCAGACTGCCGCAACCAGAGAGAAGTATGCCACACTCCCACTCCAACCAGTATTCGAGGTAAAACCCTTTGCACAATGGGGAATGGACTTCATTGGCCCCATCAATCCACCCTCCTCTGTTGGACACATGTATATTCTTACTATCACTGATTATTTTACATGATGGACTGAAGCTCTTGCATGCAAGCAGTGTACTTCTGAGGTAGTAATTAACTTTCTTAAATCAGGTATTCTTAATTGTTTTGGATGCCCTATGTCTTTGGTGTGTGATAATGGTCCTACATTTTCATCGTTAAAGTTTTCTAACTGGGCTTTTGACCATGGGATTATACTTAAATTCACATCCAACTATTACCCCTAGGGTAATGGGTTAGCTGAGTCATCCAACAAAAATCTCCTGACTGTTATTCGCAAGTTGTTAGAAAGAAACCCGAAGTATTGGCATACCCAGCTTAGATTTGCCTTGTGGGTAGATCGCACCAGACATAAAACTTCCATAGGGATATCACCTTACCATCTGGTTTATAGTCTAGAACTTGTGTTTCCCATACAATTGAAAATTCCTACCCTTCAGTTCATTAATGAATATTATGAGGAGGGAGATAAACATGAGGCTAGACCTATTGAATTATTACACCTTGAAGAAAAGAGAGACGAAGCCCTGGAAAACTTTGCTAAGCACCAAGGGGTAGTCAAGAGATGGTTTGATAAGAGAGCTAGGGTTAAAGCTTTTAGGATTTCTGACTTGGTTCTTTCCTGGGATAAGGCCCACGACCGTAAAGGAGAGCATGAAAAATTTGATAAACTTTGGCTTGGACCTTACTAGATATTAGAAATTTTGGGAGATAATGCTTTTCGTTTGAAAACCCTCACTGGAGAAGATATCCCACTGCCTGTCAATGGGCAGTATTTGAAGCATTATTTCCAGTCTTGAGCTGTTTTCAGCTCTGTTCTTGTATATAGTTAGATTAGGGTTTTCCTTTCTGCTTTGCTTTTGTTTGTTTTGGTTAGTGTAGGTTTTCTTTTGGTTCTGCTTTTGTTTTGCTCTGCTCTTGCTTTGAGGGTTTCTCTGTTTTCGCCTGGATGTGTTGCACCTGCATGGAAAATTTATCATTATCTGGAATTGTTCTAAGTATTTGCTGGTGGACTGGAGTCTTGTATCTTGACAGGACGGTTGAAGTCTTCACTATCGTCAGTAGTCTAAATGTCAGATTTATAGAAGATTGATCATCGACTTTGATTTGAATTTGAAGTATTATGAAAATCTTATATCTCTCATACACCTTAAGAATCCTAATGTTCCTATAGGAATCCTTGTGAAGTTTTGTCAAGTGAAAAATCTTATTTCTGCTTCAACGCCACTGTGGTTCTCAGCCCTAAGCGTGAACTTCATTGTTCATAGGTTGAAATAAAAGTGACATATAAAGAATATCAAAAGAAAAGAAAAAATGAAATATTGAATATCAAGGAATAAAATAAACTCATCAGGGATACCTAAATATCTCTACCGGGGCTATGGACGCCTGGCTAGCAGTAGAGCTATGTTTTGGAGAGTCACAACGATAACCTCGTCGGGGCTATGGATGCTTGACTGGCAGCGAGGCCTTATCCAGGTTGCTTTTGAAGTTAGAATCCTTACGTAGCTTGACTTGACTGAACTTGGTTTCTATAGTAACTTAAGGAGGGAAACAAACTCATGTGCACACACTTGGATTTTCAGTTTATGGAGGGTTTGGTCTATCCTTTGGTTCTGATTCTTTAAATCTTTGCATTCTGACTTGTTTGTTTGATGGTGAGATTGAAACTAGAGATTCTGGGTTCTCGATTCTTGTTCGTCATCAAATGCTCTAGAGCATTTTCCCAGCAGAAGTCGCCATTTGTTGTGTAGTTTTCGCACATACGCCCCCTGCTAGAAGCAGGGACCCTCTTTCACTTTGATTTTGGTGTTTTGGCCCTTTCTTTTGAGGTTTTGTCTTACCTAGGCATGTGCTTAAATTGTTTATTTTGAATGTCTAAGTGTTTCCCCCAAGTTGTTCATTGAAAATCTTAAGTTCTGGATGAATTCCGGGCTTTTGCTTGGATTCAGGATTTTCCACCTTGGTTGGATTTTCTCAGATTCCGCTTAAACTCCGGCTGGACCCTTGTTGTTTGGGGATTTTCGATCTTCATGGATTTCCGTGTGGGATGGATTTTCCCGGATTCTGCCCTGTCGTCGGATTCCTGAATTCCTTCTTTGGCTGTCTTATCGACTGCATTAATGGCTCCGTGCGTGTTCTGAGAGACATATTTAACTTGATTCTGAGGTCTTTTATGCCATCCTGCTTCCTTTTTTCCCTCGTTGAGCTGAGAAGTGCTTTCTTGTGATTGATTGACTTCATTTTGGGTCGTTTGGGCTTGAATTGATTGATTTGGTGGCTATTTCTTGTGCATTCTTGCCTCTGTTCTTTGTGGGCACTGCTGGGCTTTGCGTTTGCTACTTTCGAGGCTAATTTCCACTTCATAATGGTATGTGTCTGATTGCCCTGCCTTTGATTGAGAATTATGTATGGTACTTTGGGGTTATGAGAGTGATCATTTCATGCTAGGGGTGTTAATTTTGCGTCATTTGTCATCCCTTGGGTAAGTCTTTTACTCACTTGTCTATCTGCATTTTGATGAATCTTGCTTGAGAGTATTTAGTAAACCCTAGTAACGACTTAGCAGTTGAAACAACTGAATTCAGAGTTGGCATGTGTGCTAATGGCAGATGGTGAGGTTTGAAACCTAGGGCAGGGCCATGTCTGGTTATTTCACCTTAACACGCCTGAAACGCAAGAAAAACCTGTGAAAGGTCCATCCTTGACTTGTCCTGAGTTGAACTTTCAAAATTCGTGATTGATTTGGTGTCTGAGTAAAATTGTGACTATCCGCCCCTTCCGAATTTTCTTCGCTATGACTCTTTGCAGTCGGGGAGATGTCATATCGATCGCCCTGTGTTTCACCGAGAGGCCTTCTTAAGTTCATGTCTTATCGCTGTGACAGTATTGTCCCTCACACCGATAAAATCTCCTTCGCTGTCGGCAAGACAAGCCCTAGTCGCCAGGAGGTCATAATAGGCTTTATTAGTTATATCGATACCCATTTGCTTTGTTGAGACATCCGTCCTTCGGTGTGACCTCTTACCGAGCATATTTCACTTTCGTCGAGCTCTGTTCATTTTCTTCGCTAAGACATTCATGCCTTGCTGAGACCTTTCAACGAGATCACAACTCTTGCCGAGGCCCTCGCTTTCGGCGAGACTCCTAACATTCGCCAGGACTTCATAGCGAAGCCTTCCTCTCTCATCAAGCCCAGATCTTTTTCGGGGAGACCACATATTGTCGGCCAAAGGTTATGCCGATAGAATTCTATGTTGGCGAAACCTTATGAATTCACCAGGACCTTACCCCGGCTCCCGTTGGTCACATCGAGATGTCTATTACATCGCTGGTGGGCAAGACACCGTAGCTTCGCTGGGACCTCATATCGAAAAACTTGAGTCTGGCCGAAGTGATTGTTTAAACTCTGATGGTCGGTGAGACAAGATGAATTCACTAGGACCTTACCTTGACCACCCTTAGATCATACCGATATGTTTGCTATGTCCCTTTTCGCCGAGACATTACACCGAAACCACCTGGCCTAGGAAGAACCTATTCTGATGACGTCCTTTAGCGTGACTCCCAGAAGTCGCTAGGACTTCTCGGCAAAATAATTGACTCTTGCCGAAACTGTCGTTCCGGGAATCTCCATTGGTCCAAAATTTTGCATATTCCGCAGATGTCCATCAGGTCTGGATTTCTTCGAAATCCGCTATCTCCCAGGTTTCCTGAAAATCCTCTTTGGCCCGTTCTTCGCGGGAATCCGTCTTTGGCGGATTTTCCCGAAGGTTGGTGAAACATAAAGGAATGAGGAATGGCATGATGTGTTAGTGATTTTTAATGCATTTTATGATTTATTCATGCTATCTTATGATCTACCATGTGGTTCACTGATGAAAAATGATCAAGTTTAATGGTTAAGTAGGTGTTTTCTGGTCATTCCGTTGGAATCCGATCGGTCAGGAATTTCCCGAAATTCCTCTCTAGCTCATATTTCGCGGGTGGTCTTAAAACCCAAAATTTGTTGTGGTCATTTTATATGAGATTTAATAACACCTTGACTATATGAGATGCATTCTAACGATGTTTTGACGAATTAACATGACTCTTTCCTGTGGTTTTTACTACAATTTTCATGTTGAGTGCAGGCTAAATCTAGCAAGGCCACAACTGGTTCCTCATTGTCTGATGCAGAGAGGATTAAGTTGGACATTAAGAGCAAGGTCCCTGAGAGTAAGATCACTTATGTTTGGTTAGAAGTCACTGATACAAACGTTGGCCTCTGGGACTATGAAGAGTTTAAAGAAAGGATGGCGGCTGAAGATCTTCCTTTGCTGGCCAGGAGAATGAAAGAGTTAGGTTTGGCCCATGTGGCTGGTTTCCCTTCAATAGTGCAATGCTATGAGCTGGTCCTTGAGTGCGCCAGGCACTATGATCAGGACACACGAAGGATAATTGATCCACAATAGAGAGTTATAGCAAATCTTAACCCTGTCTCTATCGCTCAAACCTTTGACATGCCTGACATATCTCATGTGGTGGGATTCACCATTGAGGCAGCTCAGGAGTTCTACGATGAACAAATTGTGAAGTCACAACAGCTTATCAATTCCTAGTTGGAGAAGCCCAAGTCACATTATTCTAAACTGCCCAAGTAGCTATTCCAAGCAAAATTCAAGGAGTATTATGATGCCATCACCCTTCTCAGCAGGGTGGTTGGATTGAAGAGTGCGGGTACATTTGAGAATTGGATGTGCCATGTCATTGTGAGGATGGAGCAAGAAAAGATTAATTACCATTGGGCAGGGATCATCAGCCAAGTAATTCATAAGCAGTTGTCCAATGTGTTGCAGACAAAGACCTTCACAATGACCTCGTATTTGGTCTATGCACTTGCAAGATTCCATCCCTACAGAGGTTTGGATACAAAGGGAATTTTCAGACAGGATATCATCTATGAAGTCTTCCCTCAATTGTATTTAGGAAGCTTGGACTATAGGAGGGAAAATGATGCATTTACCATGTATATCACTAGAATGCTTCAGGAGGCAGAGCATGTAAGGATTTCAGACCAGGCCAAAGAACTTATCAAGAAATATGGAGCATGGTTTATTCAGTTCCCAACCTTCTCCTACATTCAGATTGATGGCTGCCAGGGGCCCCCATACAGACTTCCAAGGTATCCCACTGATCACATTATATTGTTGGAAGTCACTAGGCAGATCTGTGACTTTGATGCCGTTGTCAAGAAGGACAAGCATAAGACTGGTTTTGGTGGTGATTTTCCCTTGAGGATTGGCACTGGAGAGGTATGTCCTTCCATTGGTTCTGCCCAAGCTTCAGAAGAAGAAATGAGTACTCTTGGTTTGTCTTTCCACTCCAAGAGGTCCAGATTTGATATCACAGGCGAAGCTCAAAAGAAGGCCAGTAGAGAATATGGCCATAAGGTTAATTTAGAGGACTATTGGGCCAATTGTGGTGATCAATATGAGGTTAGGAAGAAGAAGTTCTCTCGGCTTCTAGTGGATGTAGTCTGATTGTATAACGTAAGGGCAGTGCCTGATCAGTTGGAGGATGATGGGAACTTAATTCAGGACCATGCCTATGAAGCAGTAAAATATAGACCGATTGGTGATATAGACAGGTTAAAGGAGGAGCAAACAGAACTGAAACAATTGATGGATCCAGTTATCAAAGTTACCAAGATGTGGCTCAAGCACACAGTATGGGAGTTGGAAAACAAGGGAGTAAAATGCACATACAACCTGATGGGAGACTTAGATTCCCATTCCACCTCTGAGGAGTCCACAGGGCAGCAGGATCCTAAAGGTAAAGGTAAACTGTACTCTCCTCTCAAAGTCAAGATTAAAGGTGTACAAGAAACAGAGGTCCAGGAAGCAGAAAAATAGAGGAAGCTAAAGGCTAAGAAGAGGACAAGGACTAGGAAGTCTGAACTTAAAGAGACTGAAAAACATAATCCTGAGGCAGGTGATCCTTTGCCCAAAAGAAGAAGAATTATAAAATTTTCAGAGAAGGCTAGCTCCAAGGTTGGGGAGGAAATAGCTACTCCACCAGTGGTGGATGTTGAAAGTTCAGGGGAGAAGTCCAAAGTATATACAAGGAGGTCTAGGACTCCTTCTCCCAGGGACAATGTGTCTAGGACTGACCTACCTTTGGTGGTTTCTCATGGGGAGCAGCATGATGATGTGCCTCCCGCTCACGAAGCTCATGGCAAACCAGGTGAGTCAGAGGATGTTGTGGATCATCCAAATACTGAAGGTGAGGAATTCCATGAGGGTGATCTCCATGGTGCAGAGGCAACAATTGAAAAGATAATGCAGTCCCCTATGGTCGCACATGCAGACTCTCCTATTAGAACTGAAGCAGTTGAATCTCCTCCAAGGGAGGTAGAGGTAGTGAAAGATCCATCACTTGAACAAGAGGAGGAACATGTTGAAGAGGAAGAAGGTAAGATAGATGAGACTCCTAATGAACAAAATTTGAATGAGGAAATAACAAGAGATCAACAAAAGGAAATGTGGCAGAGTAGAGTGCAATTGGAGCCCACTATTCTGGAGTGGTTGGATAGAGAAATAAAGAGAAAACAGGTAGTAGTGGAGGATAGTCCACCGAATTGGGATGCACTACTAGCCAAAATTGGAAAAGATAAAGGTAAGAAGAAGGCTAGGGTGATCTCAAGGATTGAAAGAGATGAAGCTCATGATCGGGTTGTTCATATTGCCACCCCCGCTCTAGATAAAAACATGGATGATGTGGTTGGAAAGGACTACAATATTTAGACTTTCAATCTAGGACCTACATCGGTCAAGCAGGACATTGAAGATTACGAGGGTTCTAGTGCAATTATTGTGAGTAGATTGAGAGAGGAAATGAACACCAAGCAGGAGCTGAGGAAAGAAAATGAAAATCTCAGGAAATGCTTGGATGAATTAATGAAGCCCTTGCAGTCCATTAATCCTTCTTCCTGTGCTACAAATCCTCTACCTCAGGAGACCATAATCGAGCTAGAAAAGATGAAAGCTTCCACCCTTGCCACTACGAATTGGTTGAAAGGGGTGCAAGAAAAGGGTGATGAAGCTATTACGGAAATTCTATCAACTGGGAAGGATGCTATCATGGCAACTGGATTGTTGAAACAGGTGTTAGCACAAGATAAAGAGGATACGAATCTTCTTCTGTAGAAAACCAGAACTATCATGGGGTACACTCGGGACAGGTTGGTAAGTGACGGGATTCTTCCTTCCTCTAGGGCTGCCAAACCATGGGAGTGGTTTGAGGAACTGCAAATTAGGCAGATGGTGTTGAAAAATATTTACAAACAGAGGAGGCAGATCGACGACACCCTCAATGGTGTCTATAATGGCTGTATCGCTTTCTTTGAAATTATGACAGGAAGAAAGAAGATCGCACCCAAGTACTTGAGCCTGGAACAACTGAGGAAGTGGTGGCATGATGATTCTGTGTTCGAGCACCAGTTGGATGATGCTGCCACCTTGCAGTTATTGACAAATACCTAACGTATAAGGTGGATTGGGATAAGTTGGTCAAACGGTGAAGGGAGGAGATTGCGTCCATTGGGAATCGACTTAGGGTTCTGCCAGTACCACCTATAGTCGACTTAGATAGGGTGTTCTTGAAGCTACATGAAGAGTCAGATCAGAACAGGGATAATAGGGAAGAGAGCTAATGATGGGCTGCGGCGCGATTTGTGCTTCCCTATTATCTTCCCACGCATCGTCCGAGCTGCATTACGGATCCTGGGCTGACTTCGATGGAACGTGCATTTATTGCTTATTTGACCGATTTTGGGTTTCTCTTGGCCGAGTGGTTGTGCCTTTAATGTTGCGAGGTTCTTGCTGAGCCGACGGGTCTTCTAGGGTTTCTATTTATTGGGCATGTGGCCTCATTTGTAAAGGGTTAGAAGGTTAGAATTTGTAACCAGAATATAGAGATTGATATAGAGCAGAGCTAGTTAGAAGTAGAGTAAGCTAGTAGGTAGTCGCCCTCAAGAAAATATTGTAATAGAAAGCTAGAATTGTTGCTACAATGAACAATTTGAATACAAGAAATGACATTGTGATTTGGTGCCATACTTGTTGTCTTTTGTTTTGCATGGTTCTTGTTATTCTATCTTTAAAATTGCTTTGAGAAGGTTAATATTGAGATTAGATTTGATTTAATAATGTTTGTGATTTAATACTTGAATGTTGCAACAATCCTTCAGTCCATACTTTTCGCAACCAACTGATTGTTAGTTGCTTTGCAAAGTTAGCCTAGACTTCATATTCAATGTGCTTAGTTCGATTGTGAGGATTTGTTCATTTTAACTGCAATAGGGTTATTTGAATGAATGTTTATGATTTGAAAATATTAACACCTCAGAAGATTGCACTGTTCTCTGTAAGGTTGCAGATTTATCTGGGTCAAGTAGAGATCAATTTTGAAGGATTGGTCCATTTCGAGTGTTAGTTATTTTCATTGTTAATCTTAAGAGTAATATTAGATTTAGAAATCTCTTCGAAACCCTTATTCTTTTTCTATTTCTTTGATTATTGGGTTAAATCTAGGATTGAAGTATCACTAGTTTGTTAAATCTGATAGAATCGATTCAATATTTTGCTTGTAGTAAGGTCCCATTGTGATTACCAGCATTTTCACATTTGTCACTGAGTTGTTTATGCATTGTTAAGAACTGACACTAGAGACCTTGGGGTTATCTCTTGAGGCTTGCTGATAGAGATTTACCTTTCAAGAGAGACATGATTTCATATTCTGTCTGAGTTGTTGTTGTGCAGAAAACACCATCAACACACCCTAAGATGCAAGAGGAGAGCATATGCAAGTAGATCTTGGGGATTAAAAGACACTAGTTTATTTTTCATCCTAAATCCAAATGTGAAAGGTTGATTTTAAATTAATTTCCAATATGAAAAGATATTCCAAACAAGACTATCTAAATCAAAGAGAATATAAATGATAAAAAAACTATGATTATTTTTCAATTTAAAAAAGAAAGGGTGGTTAGAACGAAGGTACCCTGTGTCCGTTAAATTTGAGTACGTTTCTTGATCCAATGTAAAAAGCTTTGATCTAGATTTTCAATCACTTCAAATTTTAAAATATCTAATTCCCACACACAAATATCCACAACACACAAGCCTAGAAAATACTAATAACTCAGATCTAGGGGTTAGATTCCAATCAAATATGTGAAAGATGTCAAAAATTCATTTATGTAAATAAATCAACAACTAATCAAAATCAATTTCTAATTTCTCATAGCCTACTAATCATATGTGTAATGACAGTTATTAGAAGCACAATAAAATGTATCAAATGCATTACAAACTACTTCTAAAGCACAACAAAATTGGTCAGATATGTGGTAGGTTGGCTCAAAAGTGTAACAAAATAAGTTTGATAGGCAACATGGCACTTGAAATGTGTATTAGGTCACCTCAAGAGTGTCACCTTAGAAGCATGACATGTCACCTTAGAAGCATAAAATGTTTCCTCAAAAGCATGGCAAGTTACCTTAGAAGTGTGGTATGTCACCTTAGAAGCATGGTAGAAGCATGAAATGTGCATATTTGTAATTTAATTGTAAAAAGATAATCCCACAATTGATTACCATCTCATATATATATATATCACATGTGTGGTATGTCAATTCAAGATAAAAGTAATTTGGCTTAGATGCACCCCAATTTAGCTCAAAAATACCTCACGTCAGCTTAGATGTGTGGTAGAATAAATTAAATGTGCCTCAAAACCTATACCTAAAAAACCCAAATTTCTTGTAAAATTTCCTGTTAAAATTATCAGGGAAGTGAGTCCTACCAAAAGTGCGAAAATGTGAATTATGTAAAAAATGAACAATACAATGAAAGTACCAAATTCAACTCAACAATTCCTTAGTAAAGCTCAAGGTCTATGCACATAATAAAATTATAAACAATTATATACCACAGCAAAGACCTTGATTTGCTCCATTTTTTCTTTGATAGTGGTTTGGATACTTGACATGTGGGTTTCTCTTCAAAATAGCATAACCATGATAGACAATGATCATATGATAATATGATAATAATCAAAGATAGATAGATAGGATAGCCAGGATGATAAAAGATAATTATATCAACTTGTCAAGATGATGATAATTCTTGATAATGATAGCTTGTGATCTCTTGTGCTCTTGTGATCTAGGGGTTAATGAATGAATAGATTGGATATTTATATGCTTCACTTGATATTTGATCAATGGTGTATATTAATTAGTGATCAATGGATAAGAAAAAATGAGATAGAATAAGAGCTATAATGTGAATTAATGAGGTGGGATAGTTGAAAGAATTAAATTAATAAATTTATTTAACTCATAAGCATAGTTGGAGAAATAAATAAATATTAATTTTATTTATTTATTTTGGAGGGAAATGTTTAATTTGAATTAAAATAAATTATTTTGATTTATTTAATTATTGAGAGAGTGTTAGCTAATTAAATAATTTTTAAAAATTATTTAATTATAGTGGACCAAAGATAATTTAAATTGGATTTAAACTAATTTTGGATGGAAAATGATAAATTATAAATCAATTAAATAACTAAAACTTATTTATTTAATATAGATATGGTAAAAAGATTAAGATAATTAAATACTAAAAATTATGGATGAAAAGAGAAAATACTAATATGGATAGAAGAATTGATGAGGATAGTGATAAGATTAAAAGATGAAAATGCATTAGTCATTTTTAGGTGTCTACATTGAATATGATTTGATAATATATTAGATAACATCCTTGGATAAATGATACTTGTTCTCCCTCATATATAAAATAGAATCATGGATATATAGATATGGAATTTCATATTCAATGCCACAAGCATCTAACAAAATTATATCAAATTACAAATTATTTTTACTTTTCTTCATGTATCTAATCCATATGCTAATATATGTTGACATGTAGATGATACATGATGGTAAGAAACTACTTCACCCTTTCAAATGATACATCATGATAAGACATATTAGGATCTAAAGGAGAGTCATCATGCACATCTAAAGTGGTATATTAACATGCTAGATAAATGAAGTTGTAGGATCTCATAAGGAATGGTTGGATTAGAAGGTGAAAAAGAGAATCATGAGATAAACATTGTTTAGGGATAAGAACAACGTAATTGATGAAATAATATTCAAGTGCCATAAATAATGTGCAATAAGTGTGATGTTATAATGCCAAAAGGAGGATGTGTGGTGTTATATATTGTAGTCCCTTTTTATTATTAACTTGCCTTTAGCCTTGTGATGTAGACTAAGAACCTTTTTATTATAAAACCAAGTAAGTGCATAGTCTCTAAAGTTTTAGGAAAACATTATGATAAGTAATTTTTTCTAGTATAAGAATTTAGTTTTAAGAGAATTTACATGAATTATTGGGCCATCCTACCATAATACAACATGAAATTAGGTGGAACAAATCAAATTGGTGAAGGATAATTCAAAATTTCATATGCCAATAGAATATGTAAAATCTCACTAGGTTAATCCTTCTCCGGAAATCCTTTAAAATCATTAATAAAAGTTTCCACATGTTGTAATTTTCCCATGATGATGTTCAATCAGTTTGAAATATTGCTAGAAATATCATCTTCAATATGTCTTATGTTTATGCATATCATTTGTGGTAGTGAGGGAAGCTGTAAGATTTATATCAATAGGTGTTTGCATAGTATTCTCACACAAGACAAATATAAATTGTAAGGTATCCTTATATTGTTTTTCTTCTTTACGTGTTTCTAATCTATGTGTTTGTTTATGTTTTACATATAAATGATATTATTGTAATTAATTATTCATCCTTCTTAAATAGTACATCAAGGCAAGGCATTTAGGATCCAAAAGGAGTGGTCATTAGAAAATAAAAGATGAGAATCATGGAACAAACATGTTCTAGGGCCAAGAGTGAACTAAAATTGATGAAAACATAATGATGCACATCAAACCATTATAAGGCCTCATCCATTTAAGTGTTTGTAAATGTCTCAATAAGGAACATGCCATCATTTATATACTCAAAAGTAACATTAGAAATGATTTGACATGTAAATATGCATATCTAATACCATTAAATTTATCAATCATTATGTCTTCAAACCAATTCATCATAATATAGAGGAAATAAACAACACTATAAAATATCCAGTGATTTAAATAATTAGTTTTAATTTGAACCTAATATAGATCAATAGATAAGTAATGTAAATTAATTGAATAATGTTAACTAAAATAGTAAATGAACATATGATAGATTTAAACAAAATGTGATTAGGATATTGTACCTCATGATGTGAACATACTTGGTTACGTTCTATGATAAAGGCTTGATAACTAAAATATGAGACCAAATTTCTAATCTAAGATTAGATATGATTAGATTTTGAATGGTTGGTTACTTTAGATAAATATTGATATCAAATATGGTCTTGAAATCTTGTGATCTTGTCTAGAGTAGAAGAGGATCTTTGATACATGTAAGTAATATTTGTCTATTTTCATATAGAATAATGGAAATAGTTAGTAGTGGTGTTAAAGATCACAAAGGATGATGCTAAGATAGAATGTGGAAGTTTTCTATCTTTTCCCATGTTCTTGTGAATAATTGAAAGGTATAGTTTGTATATTTGAACCTTTCTTTTTGTGTTTTATTTTGTGTCTTAGTGAATGATAAAGGGCAGTGAACATGTTATAACCCAAATTTATCCCATCTTAATGGTCATTTATAAAAGTGGTCTCTTACATTAAATTTATGAATCAAGGATACTTGTAGGAGGCTTAAGATTATATCAATTCACCTAAACTCTTGGGCATAGTTTAGTGTAAGCACTAAATAAGTCCTTGCATGAAATTAAACAAAGATAAATTGTTAATGATTAATGAATATAATTTTTGAATAATCATTTTACATATTAATGGATAATAATCATGCAAGACATAAATAAGTTCTTGGTACGGGTGCAATCAATGAACCTTTACACTAAAACAAGCATTAAAAAAGTACTTACATAAAATAAAAAATACATTGATTGTGTGTTATCATGAGACTCGCTCTATCTACTTAACTTCCTACCATGGTCATGGAGAAACAAGGGGAAAACCACTCCATTCATCAAAATGAAATCATATGAAATCACAACCATTTATAAAAAAACACTAAAAAAAAGATAGTTATGGGTTATTTAAAGGTAAGGCAACTGTAACTCACAAAATTACAAGCTTGTGTTTTTATTTTTAATGTTTTTTATAAAATTTAGGGAATCACATCTATTATTTGAGTGCCTAAGTTACAAAATTAGGATATTTGGGTAGTTTGTGATGTGTATGGTATATTTGTTTATGTTTTTGTGCATATTTTTTGATGTGCTAACGTGTGTTCTTAGGTTTATGTCTTGATTTTGAAGAAGGGTGCCTCTAAGTACTATTGTATTCATTAGTTTGGTTAAGAAGACCTTGATTAAGTGTTATTTTAGATTTAGAGAGAGGGATCTCTATTTTGAGCTGGAAAATACTAGATGATTTTGGTGTTTTTTTTGTAGGTAGTCGGGTTATTATAGGAGCTTCTATTGAGACTTTCCTCTAGGTAGGAAGTTTCCATCCATATTAAAAGGGAGGATACTCAAAATTTTGAGAGACAGTGCTCAACAAGCCCTTTTAAGTCTATATTGGAATATGATATTAGGTAGGAGTAGCCTTGTTAAGAATTCAATCAAGTAGGTCAATACTCATAATGAGTTAGTGAGGCACATGATGGATCTTTCATATTTGTAAGAAATAAATTTTAAGTGTTCCATTGAGGGGATGGAGGTAGAGGATTGGGTTTTTTATAGGTATTTTAGCATGTAGCTCTGTGAGAGTAATCTAAAGGCTTATTTTTTCCATTTTGTATTTATGCAAGTATGCTTGAAATTGGTAGCACAAAGAGGAGTAGAATCATAATCTTACCCAAACTTCAATAATGTAAGAGATATTATTGGATATATTTTGTGCATGCCACTTTTATGATAATTTCAAGCATCACAATATCAATTACTTCGATGACCTACAATAGTTGGGTATGCCAGTTACTTAGTATGATGAGTGGTTCTTTGAGTAAATGTAGTATGAATACTACATTGTTAGTAAAAAGGTTCTTATTTATGTGTTCATGAGAGGCTTGATATTAGATTATGGGTACAATTTTTGCTTTAGGTCTTAAAACTTTAGAGATCATGATGGAGATTAAAAAGGTTGTAGAGGAGAATTTATTTTGCCAAGGTAAAGATCAAATTTGTGTTCCTTCCTGAATAGACTCGAGCAAATGTGAATCACATTCCCACCTAAGAGTAGTGCATATATGATATCCATTCCTCCATAACACCTTAAAAATAGTCCATTCTTGGACCTAAGTGGGGCCTAGATATATTTCATCATAGAGGGAAAATAGTAGGCTAGGAGAGGGAGTGTTTTACTACCACAATAACAAGCTTTTGGTAATCAATCTAGTTTTAGTAACTTGAGCTTTAAAAATTCAAGTTATCCTCAGTTGATTTAGTCACAAAACTCAAATTCTTAGTTAATGATACCATGTTTTATATGTTTCCAAATGGTTCACATTACAAGGGTTTTCACATAGGGCGTAGTAGCAATAGGTGGTCAAGGTGAAATTTTATTTGAGTTGATGGTAAGGGATTTCAATATATCCCACTATATATATTTAGTTGTTAGTAATTGTTAAGATATACTTAGGCTTAATTTGTGGAGGTCACAAATAAATACCTGGTAGCAATCCTTTTTAGAAACTTATAGAATTAGAGGTAGAGCCTTAAGGATTGAGGTATGGACATTGTCAAATATGTAGAGGTGTAGCATCATGTCCAAAATAATTGTGGCTATGCATGTTCCATCCTTGTCTTCTTGTAGGCTTCGAAAAATAAGTCTAATCCCGGTGGGGGAAGATGCAAGGCCCATAGATATTTGTGTTGTTCTCTTCATCATTTAGCTTTGTATAAGAGATTATACAATATTGTATGATGTTTTATATTGATACTTAGATACTAATTTTATAAAAAGGAAGTGCAATCCAAGCTATTAATTCAATAGGAGATTAGATGGGTGAGATTTAAAGAGTATGTTACCCACTATTATTATGCATGCCTACTTTTACATAAATTAAGGAAGAGTGGTCCATGTCAACATCACTTTTTTGATCTTCTTTGATTTGTGGATCCCATGAGTCACTTATTTGAATACATAAAACACATTAATTTACTCGCTCTACACTCTTCATTTGGAGGTGGGAAAGGGTATTACAATTATTAAAGAGGTCATTACAAATAAAAGAGTATCCCAACTCAACATGTGTGATCCATAATATATTAAGAAAATGGATATTTTTTACTAAAATTCTACTATAGTAAAATATTTACCACATACACATCAACTCATTAGGTCATTTGCATCTTGCATTGTTTGCATGGTGTGTTTGGGATCTTGTATATCAACATTCTAGAGGCTTGAATTGCAACTAAAACAGGCCTAGGTCTTTGCCTCTCACCCAAATGCAAGCCTCCTTGTGCTTTTCAACACAACCCATTTTCAATGACATGTTAGAAACATGATGATACACCTATATTCAAGATTAGGCCTCATAACATGACCCTATTTACATTATATAAATTTTCAGCATAACTTTGTCATAAATTTCTAATATCAAATCTATAACAAGATAACAAGTCGTAATTATTAATTAAAACAAACCAACAAATTAATATCAAAAATCAAATTACCACTTCATCTTAAATCAAGTAAACACTCCTTATATCTGTATTCAATTTTTTATATCTCAACTCTTCTACATTATATCTAATTGTTTACATTGATTAATTGCTTGACTAGATCCAAGTCATATTATCTAGGAGAAAGTGCATCCTAAGATTTACGGTTAGAAAGCATTCTTCAACCAAGATAGAAATCAAATATTTACTTGACGGTCCGGCAGATCTATGTCAACCTGATTTTTTTTTGTTTTTTGTTTTAAAATTGATTCAAAGCAGAATAGGAGCTACGGAAGGAAACAAATGCTAACAGACCATAATTTGAGGGGATTTGGTGCAGGAGAATTTGTTTTCAAAATTTGTTCGTACAACCGTAGCTTAACAACTCAGGGATATGGATGGCGTAAAAAAAGGACTCTACTCTCCGTAGCTCGCCCTAGCAATGCAGAGTAAACTATTAGAATAGCTGAATTTGAGATGATCGGAGTTTATTTCACATTCATGAAGTTAGATTTCACGCTGAAGATCTGGCGTTACTCAGCTTTGGATTCCGTGAAGCTTGCGGATTAAAAGCTTGACGGAGCTCTTCTTCTGCAAGGTATTTTTAATGCTTAAGCTTAATGCTTTGTAAAAAATGTAGAAATGATTCAAATTGGAGTCAGGGCTTCCTGTGTATTTATTTATTTGTATTTTTATCCACTGCACTTAGAGCAGGCGGCCAAATCAACCGAGCTGACCCTCGGGGGCTAAATTTTGGGGTAAAATGTGGGTCATCTCATTGTACACATTGGGTGGATTTGGTTATTTAATATGATTGCATTCGACTATACTTCAAGATGTTTCCATGGCGAAACATAGGGTGGGCTTTAGTCCATGCATTTCCATAAATGGATTGCTACTTTCAGAGTCCTCATGGCCACTACAAGAGACGCCCTACTTGTTGGGATTTGAACCTAGGTCTATGGTGTGAATCTCTTCATTCCCCACTATATACTCAAACCCGTTGGGCACTTCCTGGGTATGTTGAATAAAGGTTTGAAATTTGCTTCGGATTTAGGGTTAGAGTTTATGGGCATTTTCATGGTAATGATATTTTCAATTTGATTTTAGTTCTTACTCCACATGACATATTTCTCTCTGATGGCTTCAGTTCAGAGTTGTGTTTGAGTTTGGTTTTTTAAGGAATTTAACCGTTTACCAGCTCTTTGAATTGCCATCAGGGTTTCGTATTGATGGCAAGTTTTCTGTATATGGACGGAGGCACCAATGATGATGCCTCTTCAAAGCTTGCCACGCTTCATAACTGCAAGCCCAAGGACCATGAGGAAAGGTTGAAGAAAGGTGAATGGAGTGATGGTGCCATACATGAACTCTTAAATGCATATGAGGCTAAGTGGAATGATAGGAACAGGGGAAATTTTCGTGTTGGGGACTGGGAAGATGTGTCTACACTTGTATCGAGTCCTATAGGAGGAAAGCAAACAGTGAAAACCCCAATTCAATGCAAGAACAAAATTGAGGGCATGAAGAAGAAGTATCGATCTGAAGCTGAGAGTTGCAGTAATAAGAGCCGGAATTGCTCTGAGTGGCCATTCTTTTCCAGGATGGATCTAATGCTGCGTTGCCCAGCTCTTAAAGCTGGAATTCCTGGGGGTATGGATGCAGGGTGTCACGCTGCGGATCATGAAGGAGCTCAAGACAATGCAAGTGGAGATGCCACCGAAGTAAATAATGTTGAGTTGTTTGCCAAACAATCTCCAATAGAGAGCTTAGGCCATACCCTTAACATTATTAAGCAGCAACTCGAGAGAGAACACAATCTTCTTATTTGTCAGCCCAATTTCATAATTGAGCAAAATGGCAAGGCCAGTGGTTGTGGTGGCTTTGAGAATGATACAAGTCCCGCCCCTGTTACAAAAAATGAAAAAAATGATAGCAATGCATTAGGGGCTGGTTCAAGCCAAGCCAAGTGTCAAAAAAATATTCAGAGTGACATGGCAATGAACATCAGATCATCTGCAGAATTGTTCTTGAAGTTGGAGCAAGCCAAGATTGAAATGTACAAGGATACAGAAAGGTTACATGCTGAGGCCGAGACTCGACGAGCAGAACTAGAACTTGAAAGATCTCAAGTTATTATGGATACTCAATTGCAGATTGCTAGACTTATTTCATTGAAAACTCGTAAAAGGAAAGCTAGTACTGTATCTCAGACCCCCAAACAGAATGATGCATTTGTAGATGAGACTTGCATTTCTGGGGTTCATGTTGAGAGGCAGCTGGATTTGCAATCTGCGAGTCCAGGAAATAAGTTTCTATTGTCAGAACCATCTTTTAGACAAGAGTAATATGCAGAAAAGGAAATTCATTGATATGCCAAAGCAACTATTGATGATTGGAGCAAGTTTTGTGTATGCCACTGCAAGATTGGATATTTTTGCTTTGATGTTAAGTACATTCAAAGCTTTCTCATGCTTGAACCCATCGATTTCGAGGGATTGAATTCCTTTTCCTTTTGCAATCTATTTCTCAATCTTTGACAAATTTTTTAAGATTTGCCATTTCATTTTTGTGAGGTATCATTTGGAATGTAGTTTCACAAATTGCTTAAGGAATAATTCTTTACAGTGATCGTAAGAATTTAAGGTCTTGCACATATTGCATCGTAGAGGCTTTTTAGAAACTGATTTGCCAATTTTTTATTAGTATATAATAACTAATAATGCAAATCTTAGAGAATTATTCACGTCATTGAGGTGTGTGAAACTTTTCTGCTGCATTCTTATTCATCCTCATTAATTGGATAAGAGCCATTTTTTTTCAGTGAAGAGATACTGACTTACAATTTATGGAGCCTTTGATGATTGATCTATACTGTTTCAAGGGTTAACTGAACACCATATTCATCTTGTTTAAATTTCTTTCTTTTTGAGCCCATTGATTTGCAACTTGATTGTATCCTGACATTTTGTTTACTTGATAGATGCTAACTTTTAGTCCTCTGCTGCTAAACTCTTGCAAGTTTGCTAGCTTTGATCATTTTGTTTGGAGAGTTACCCAAAAACTATATTCATCTTGTTCAGTTGATTTCATTTCATTTATGCGCACTGTTTACAACTTGATTATATCCTGACATTTTTATTGTTGGATTTATATTGGTGATATCAGCGGGGTCACATTGTTATACTGGTTCTAGCCTTTAGTTCTATGCTTCTAAACTCTTGGAAGTTTGCATTGAATGCTACATAAATGATGAATACGAACTACATAGTTATGGGCCATGGCCATTGCTCCCACCTTATAGAATTTGGATTTTGTCTAGATACACTATAGAAACATCATGAAACTGTAAAGGTGATTCTTTTGGATGTAGCTGACCGTGCATGAAGCAAAAACCGAGAACAGAAAAAGATGCCTGTAACACATACTTGTTGCAGGTTGAGATGTAATGAATTTTATTTGCTTAGTTCAACCTGATCCGAAAATTTAATATAATCTTCTATAAATTGTCTATTTGGATAAATGTTATTATATGAAAAAATATTTCATATGATTTTCTGTCTCGCAAAGTAAGAAATATGTGAAAAATCTACTGTGCATTGCATTGAAATCTTTACCTAACTCCAACTGGATACGGTTTTCACAATCAAACTGTTGTCTCTAAGCTTGTATTTGGGGTAACAAAGTGATTGCTTATATTAAAAAAGTGTCACAGAACATGAGTCATTGGTCAAAGACATTAAGCTGTCATTGCGAATGTCAGGGATTAAAAATGTCTTGTCACCAAGGAGTTACAGCTACGAGTAATATTGTCATAGAATTTTCAAGAAGTAGAATGGGTGTTATAAAGCTTTTCAGCATGTCATGGATAGGTTGAGTTATAAAGCATCTTAACTGTCATGGCCAGTTAATGAAATAACGAGGGAGCGTGTAATGCAAGTTGCAAGTTTTTTTTGTCATCTTCAAGGAGTTGCAAGAAACAGAATATACCATCCTATATTGAAGAAATGACTTATGAAATGAATTTACGCCTGGAGTCAGAATGTCCGGAATTTCTTGAATGTCTTGGAGATTTGAGAATGGCGGCCTGTAAATTGTCTATGGAGGGACTGTTTGTGGCCAAGTGTAGCATCCATATTGGTCAGTGGATTGGGTCTGAATTGTCACCTGTAGCCTCAGGAAAGTTTCTCATTTTTGTGTTATCTGAGAATGCCATTTGAAATATTAAAAAAATATTGGACTTATATTGAATTTGTTATTTAGCTCAAGACTAATATCTCTTGGCCTCTTTTACATAGAAATATTTAAGATATCTATACTAGTTTAAATTTGGTTCAGTGATGCAGGCACATCATTAAGCTTGCATGTTAATCTCTAAAACAAAACTCTATTCCTGGGAATTGTTAATCGAAAATATCAAAACAGCAGAAGGAAGAGAGGAAGAGTCACAACAGTCTTATGCCAAAGGAGTATACAGCTATTCTTGTAACATCTAATTTGGACTAGGCAGGCAAATAGAAATGAACATAGCAGTTACAAGGATTTACTGCAGGAAGTACTTAAAAGAAGAACTCACTGTAAGCTGTAACAAATATACAGCGAATATCTTTTATTTTATGAAATCAGTACCATTTACATAAGTCTCCTCTCCATTACTAAAAAACTGCCCCCATCCCCTTTCCTATTCAACTTAATTATTGTTTTTTTTTTGGCTCACAAGGCATGTGCAAACCCCTGATTTAATTCTAACTTAATTCTAACTCTCCATATCATGCACGTAATTGCTGTTCCCCAAAAGACTGAGCCGTTACAAACCACTTCTAAAATTAGCAATTACAGTTTGACCCGCTGCCTCTTGGTTTCAAGGAATTGGTTTACATAATTCTCCCATTCTTTTCAAAAATTTGAACCTCCTAGTTCAAATCTAATTTATTTGAAAACAAACTTCAAGGTAACACACTAAGAAACTTAAAAACTCAACTACTTCTAAAATTAGCAATTACAGTTTGACCTGCTGCCAAGAACTTAAAAACTTAACTACTTCTAAAATTAGCAATTACAGTTTGATCTGCTGCCAAGAACTTAAAAACTCAACTACTTCTAAAATTAGCAATTACAGTTTGATCTGCTGCCTCTTGGTTTCAAGGAATTGGTTTACATAATTCTCCCCTTCTTTTCAAAAATTTGAATGTCTTAATTCAAAGCTAATTTATTTGAAAACAAACTTCAAAAAAGTTACACATTAAGTTCCCTTCTACCAAATCAGATATCTTTGCAAATCATCACATATCTTCTTCTTTTGCATCCAGCCTCTTGTTGGATTAGAGATCCTCTTCTTCTGCCAATTGGTTCTCTTTTCTTTTTCCTGGCTCCTTAAAGGCTTAGTGGTCCACCTCCATTGAAAACCATCATGGATCTTTGTATTACTTGTACCACTTTTGTTGCACCCACACATAAACTGTAAAAAACAAAAACTTGCATATTACATTCCTCGTTCTTTTCATTATGCCAATTAGGCATGCTTTCCAGCTTATCATTTATGAGGAGGTCTTCGTTTCTTAGCTCTACATGATGTTCAAAAGACAATTCTTTTTTGTATTGTCCTCCTTTCCTACATGACATGTATGTGTTTCTTCTTTTTCCCTTAGTCACTCTCCTCCCTTATCTAAGAAAGTGGTGATCTTCTATTCTCTTTTCATCAATAATGAGATTCTCTAGACATTCCTTTAGTTGCTTTTGGCTGGCCATGTTCTCTAAAACCAATAGGACTTCATCACAAACATGGCTCTCAAAGATCTCCGTCTTTCTTGTAGCATCTCTAATGCGGATTGTTTCCACTACCACAACATTGTGGACTATCTTGTGTGATTGGTTGCAATTCTCGTCATTGCAGGCTTCAAACTCTTCTCCTCTTGCATTGTAATATTCAATATCTTCCATTTCTTTGGGGCAACGCAACTCAACAACTTCATCCTCCTCACCCTCTTTATTTTCATCCCATTCATCTATCTCTCTTCTTTGAAACTCCTAGCAAATCACATTTAAGGGTCTTCTATCCACTAATACTTCTACCAACTTTTCAAGGGATTTAATCTTTCCCTATTCAAATAGTTCTATCCCTTGGCTAATCCTTGACTCTACAAAAATAGCTCTTGTTCACAAGATAAGTATATATTCTCACCATTCTTTTTCACCTTCTCACAATTCTTTAATGCCTTTGTTTTAGATTTCTTTTTCTTTGCCTTCTTATTATTGCATTTATCCTCTTTCTACATCATGATATAACTCTATATTTGGATCTACAACCATATCCATAGTCCCAAAACAAAGCTGCAACTCTCTTCTTCACTTTCCTTCTAGATGGATGATCTATTGATCATGATCAACATTTTGTTTCTATTATCCATCCCTTTGAATACATTGACACAAATTTAGAGATCAAACTTGCAAGTTAATGCTCCATAGGCTAATACAAAATGACTTCAACTCTCAACAATTTTCAGCTCAGGCAACTACAATCAACAACATTGATACCAACACACTACTATAAAAAAAAGCTCTTCAATTCCTAACACATCCCTACAAAGCTATTGTTCCATTTATAATTTATGTCTATAGTATCCCTACTATAACATTCTCCTCATCAACATGGTATAGTTGAAAAATGAAGATACTGGGAATGAAACATTAGGCCCATAGAGAACTCAAACCTCCAACAAGTTTTATTTGAACAAGTTTTGGTTCTTGCCATTAACACCCTTCAAACAACCACAAATCTCATATTAACTGATGCAGAGTTGCCAATTATTTTTTCTAGAGTCATAAAACTCTTACAACAAACACTTCTTGCTCTCATAAAATTATCTCTTGACTATAGAGAATAAAATAGGGGTTTAGGATAAACAACACTATAGTGCACTTGTTTGAATATGCACTCATATTGATTTTGGGATTTTTTAATTATTATAGTTGTCTCACCTCTTCACAATTCAATGCCATTTATCCCATAAAAAATAATTCCCTTTGTTTTCCTTGGTAATTCCATGGAATGACTCTCTTGCCATCCTTTGTGGGGCATCTTGTCCTATGTTGATTGATTCTTCAACAACATCAACTTATAAACAAGTTTTCTCCCATCTGCTGACTCAATAGCCATGATGTAGAGGATGGCATCAACCTATCAACCTTCTGAAGGCATAGATGGAATATGAATATGACGAGATTGGGGAAGGGAAATAACAAGACAATTGACTACCATCTCTATCCAACAAACATCTTCAACATCCATGGTATCTAGCTATTGGAAATCTCTATGTGAGCCTCCACACATGCATTTTGTTCCTTAAGATCATATCTTACACCCTTTCCTTGGCAACCTCACTTTGAATGGTAGGTGCCATAAATCCAACATGCCAAAGTTCTATGTTAGAGGAAAGCGTTGAACATGGGAAACTCCATGCTTAGGTCAAAGATTGTGTTGTTTCCATAGTTGCTCATCATCGTACCACCAAAAAATTAGAGAGCAATGAGAGATTGAAGAGGGCTTGCAACAAAAGAAGCAATACTATAGAGCTCCTTTCAATCACATTTACGATCTCAAATCCAATGGTTCTTTCTACCACTCATTGAATCTTCTTATTGCTCTTATCACAAAATAATAGGCATAGGCACAAGAACAATTTGTTTTGATACCAAACTGATGCAAACACATCTCTAAGCTTGCATGTTAATCTCTAATACAAAACTTTGTTCTTGGAAATTATTAATGAAGAATATCAAACCAACAAAAGGCAAAGAGGAAGAATCACAATAGTCTTTTTGTTGAAGAAGTGCACATCTATTCTTTTAACTCATCTAACTTGGACTTGATAGACAAATAGAAATTAATGTAGCATTTAGAAGGGTTTACTAAATAAATAACTTAAAAGAACTCACAATAAATTGTAACAAATATACAATGAATATCCTTTATTTTATGAAATCAACACCATTTACATAAGCCTCCTCTCCAATACCAAAAAACTACCCCCTTGAAATAGTTTTTTTTTTGCCCATAAGGCATACACAAACCCCTACTTTAACTCTTAACTCTCCATATATAGCATGCACATAACTCTTATTCCCAAAAAGACCGAGCTATTACAAACCACTTCTAAAATTAGCAATTACAGTTTGACCTATGTCCTAATTCAAAGGAAATGACTTACATCATTCATTCTTCTTCAAATTTTAGATTTTAGTATTGAAAATAAAATAAGATTTCAAATATATGTTTCATAATTTTTCAAACTTTGCTATATTTTTTTGGTTCTTTACCAGTTTCTAGATTTAAATGACAATAAATAAATATATATATATATGTGTGTGTGTGTGTGTGTGTGTGTGTGTGTGTGTGTGTGTGAAATAAAGCTACTTAATTTACATTGACCATTATCCAATCTTATAGGAAATTAATAGCAACCTTCGGATGATGTACATTTTAAGGCTCTTTTCACATTGTTGAATCTTCATGGACTTTCCAACAGTATGTTGGATATGCTTTTTAATCATGTAATAAATGTAAATTAAACCATATATAGGTGAAGATAAATAATATCACCTTTCAAAAAAATTTAGGGCTAACAAATGAATGAAATCGATTAAATATAAAAAAACCTTACATATATGACTTGAGTTTGATAATGCGATTAAAGTAGGCTGTGATATATATCATTATACTAAAATGGAAATAAAAATGGATTGGGGTTAGCATAGCTTGGAATTAGCAAAAGCTTGATTTTGCTTGATGTCATGATGTTAGAAAGATCTACAAATCAAAATTTAGAATTGGACTCTATATCAGGGCATTGGGATGATTAGAATTATAGAGGGTTTTGGATACAATTGTGACAACTATCCTATCCAAGGGTGATTTCCATGATGTCCTGAGAAAAGTATGATCTTCGATACTTGCAACACCTTTTTCCTAATGATATATGAGATAAGGCAAATAATGGTGGTCTTAAGGAGCACCATGGGGCTTGTTATGCAAGGGTTGAAGTTTAAGATTGCACCTTAGTCAAAGCCCCAAGACTGAGTTAATATTTAAAGTAAAAGAGATAAGTGGTGGCAATGGATGTGAATGTGAGTGGAAATGAATGCCAAAAAGGTGATTATTGTTGAATCTTGACACAAGCTAATGCATTTGTTAGAGAATGTACTTTGGGTGTGCTTTGACAATGGATGTCACTTGTTGATTGCCAATTGATTGATTGTTGTTGACACTAACAAAGGGTAATTGATGACTTGTTACTTGCAAGTTGAGTAGAGCTTGTGTGTTCTTTTGATACTTTGTTATTCCATGCAAGTCATAGGATGATTAATGCAAATGACAAGTGGGTCAAATAAATTCTTGGCTAATATTTTCCTAGAGTTACACAACAAAAAGCACTACATAAGGAATAATAATGAGGAATTTGAAAAACATAGTCTTTATTTATGCAAAATAAATTCATATCATGTTAGTTACTCCAAAAAGTATGAAACCTAACGAATCTATGCTACCCAACCAATAATATTCAACCTACTTGTAAAGATCCTCTACATTGCAATCTATTCCCTTGTTTAAGCCTAGTTATGCTAAGACCAACTTCAACTATGACTTCCCCAACCATTTTCAAAAGGAATCAATCCACTTTTATGTTTCCATAGGAAGCAATCCTATGCACCTCTTGTCTATAACCAAACTTTCAAGATTCCATGATGCTTCAACTTCCTTTGTATTTTTGTTGACACTTTGACTTATTTTGGAACACCTTTGTCCATTTGCAAAGTCTTATTTTGGAACACCTTTGTCCATTTGCAAAGTCTAACCTAATTGACAAGATGTTGTTTGTCATTATCTAGCTGTCAACCTTAGAATAACTTAGTAATATCAATATTCCAAGGTCAAGATTGGGTCCTATATGGCCTCAACAAGCTTTAGTGACATAGTTGATGCCCTAGTGACATACTTTGCTTTGTGTGATTCCCTTGTTCATACTCTATTTCTTGTAAGGAAATAGTGCCTCATGATGTCTAACCATGCGACCAACACCTTAGCTATAGATCTTCACCTTATTGCAATAGATTCTTTAGGCTCTCAATCACACACAAAATTACAAATAAAAACAAACAACACATTTCACAAACATGAAAGAAAGGGAACTCTTTTTGGTTGATGCAAGACTACTTGATCCCTAGAATGCTCTTGCATTAGACACCTTCCATGATTTTTTTTAAGCCAAGGGATTTTCCCTTTCGCTTCAATGATCCAAAAATCCTCTTTTGGCCCTGAAACTATTTTAGTGATGGCAATATTACTCTATTCACTATACTGGGTCTTCTTATCAATCCACTCATTAAGATTTTGTGCTACTTCTTCTTGTTTCTATTTAGGTATTCACCTCTTCCAATCAATGTTGTCTTGTGATATCCTTTTTCCAAGGAAAATGATATAGGGTCAAACAGATTGAATATAAGTGAGATATCCAATCCTTCTAACAACTCAATTTCATACACATTGAAAAAATTTATGCAAAAGTTTGCACAAGCCAATCTTCTTGAGTTTTAACTTGTATGTTTCTTTGGGGGATCTCTCTTTCCTTAGATGTTTTATGAATAAATTTTTGAGTAAGTCTTCTCCCTTTTTCTCACATATGTTAATGCTTTGTGCTTGGTGTTGCTATCCTCCAACTACTTCTTGACTTGTGCATGAACCTTTATGTGTTGCACAAAGTCCTTATTTTTTGCATTAATGTGCTTTCCTCCTTCCACCTCCAACAAGTCCATGACATCCATTAGTGATGTCTCATACAAAATTTGGAATGATGTCCTTCCAATCAACTTGTTTGCTAAGTTGTTGTACACTACTTGCACTAACTTGGAGTCCCTCTATGTAGGTTGATCTCCAACCAAACATCTTAGTAATTTTCCAAGGCTTCAATTGACAACTTCTATTTGACCATCTATCCATGGATTGTATGTATTTTCATGATAATGATATCTTAAATTTTATTTTTAGGCTTACTTCACATGGCATGTTTTGTACATTTCAAAGGAAAAAGAATACTTCATCTCTTTGATAGCTTATGTTCACAATTGTGTTTTAAGTTTAGATTTTTAAGGATAATTATGTGTTTACCAACTCTTCGAAGTGCCATTGGGGTTTCATATTGATGGAAAATTTTGTGTATATGGATCAAGGCAACAATGACATGCCTTCTTTAAAGCTTTGGACCACTTTTCATATTTACAAGCCTAATGAGCATGATGAAAGGCTAAAGGAAGGTATAATAAGAATATAGGAAATCTTCATGTCTTAGATTGGGAAAATGTGTCCACACTTGTATCAAGTTGCACATGAGCAATGAAAATTGTGAAAAATCCCAACTTAATGGAAGAATAAAATTGAGACCAGATAATGGGAAATTTACTTGCACCAACAAAGGAAGAAATTTATTTAGATTGCAGAAAGACTTGACAGATTTCTAGCTTCTCCAAATTGGGCATTTGGAGACTTATCTTTAATATATGAGATTCTCCCACTAACAGGATCAGACCACTATGCTATCTCACTCAACATATTAACACAAAAAGTGAAGTCTTCATAGAAATATTCCTTCAAATTTGAGAGCATGTGGCTGAGATACCCACAATTCCATACACTATTAGAATAATGGTGGAAAAGTGCCCCATTCATAAAAGGCTCCAAAATGTATCAACCATGCAAAAAACTTCAGTATGTAAAACAACAAATCAAGTCCTAGAATATCAATGTGTTTAGAAATATTTTTGTCTAGAAAGAGGAAGTATACAATCAGTTATCCAAAATTAATGAACACATCATCTCTCATGGCCTAGATGCCCCAGCTTATGAGCAATAGGATAAGCTACAATCAAAATGGGTAGAACTCCTTGCAAGAGAAGAAACTTACTGGCGTCATAAATCCAAGGAACTTTGGTTAAAAGATGGGGACAGAAACACAAAGTTTTTCCACATATCTACACAGATAAAGAGAACCAAGAATTCAATCTTCACAATCCAAAACAGTGTCACTAAGGAGAGTGATATTCAAGTGGAAGGTGTCAAGTTCTATGCAAACTTGTTAACATCTGCCCCACAAGCATTAGAAAAGGAGAAGGAGGAGCTACTAGAGGCTATCCCAAAGTTAGTTAATTAGGAATACAATGAAAATTTGATGGAGCCTTTCACCCTAGAAGAGATAAAAAAGTAATCTTTTCCCTAGCACTAGACAAGGCCCTCGAGGCAGATGGTTTCATGGCTCTATTCTATAAAAAATGTTAGAAATTTATAGGAAATGACCTACTCCACGCCCTTGAGGAATCCCGAAAATTGGGTACCATGCTAAAACAGTTCAATCTTACTCACATTGCAATCATTCCTAAAGTACCAATGCCCAAAAGTTTTTTAGATTTTAGGCCAATTTCATTATGTAACACCATATACAAAATCTTTTCTAAAGCCATGTATCTCATACTCCAACAACTCATTCCCAAGATCATCTCAGAGGAACAAGGGGGTTTTTTCTTAGGAAGAGAAACAATAGGAGCCTTGGTAGCCCACAAAGTCCTACACTCCATAAACTCACGTAATCTGCATGCTTTCATAGTGAAATTGGACATGACAAAAGCTTATGACAGAGTGGATTGGGACTTCCTAATCCAAGTACTAAAGAATTTTGGCTTTAGGTACAAATGGTGTAAAGGGTGCTCTCTTGTTTGTCAACAACAAAGTTCCCAGTTATAATAAATGGGCCACTTGTGGGTTTCTTCAATTCTACCCAAGGAGTTAGACAGGGTGACCCCTTATCACCCTTCTTATTTATTATTCTAGCGGAAGCACTAAGCCGATCTATTCATAAAGCTAGAACTCAAGGTACTCTGAAAGGTATATCTCTTCCCTTCACTAATACAATAGTTTCTCACTCCGTCTTTGCAGATGATACCCTCTTTTTTGGGAAAGCCTCCCTGCAAGAAGCAAAACAATTCAAGACCATTCTTAACAAATACTCTTTAGCATCTGGCCAAAAGATCAATGCAGAAAAATCAAAGATTTATATCCTCAATGCAAAGTTGGTTGTGAAAAGGCACATTGTGAAACTTCTTGGATTTCAACTAGCAAAATTACCTTGTTCCTACCTGGGTATACCTTTCTTCTTGGGAGAAAATAAGGCATCATACTGGAACAAAGTCATTCACAACATCCAAACCAAAATCTCTTCATGGAAAGGAAGATGGTTATCTTTCTCGGGGAAAAATTTAATGGTTAAATCAGTTTTTTCAACAATCCCCAACTACTACATGGCAGTTTTCAAAGCCCCCAAGTCAGTGATTTTAGAAATAGAAAAATTAATTAGAAGTTTCTTATGGAAAGGAAACATGGACAACAAGAAGAAATTTTGTTGGTAGCTTTGGATAAAATTAGCACTGACAAATATAAAGGTGGGATAGGGACCCACAATATGTTAGCTAAGAATCAGTCCTTAGGGGCTAAGCTAGTATGGAACATGTACTCCAAACCCCATTCAAAATGGTGCAGAATAATGCAGGAAAAATACTTGGACACTGATTCACCTAGCATGATATTCGCCATCTCTGATCCCCCAAAGGGATCCACAATGTGGAACTTCCTGATAGAATGTAGAAAAGTGATTACCCCATATCTAACATGGGAAATAAATAGGGGTGAAGAAGCCCTATTCTGGAAAGACTTGTGGAATGGTTTCCCATCCTTGAAGGCATCACCAAACTTGCAAACAAAACAAGAAATTCATCAAAGCCATTGGCGCAACAAAGTGAAGGACTACTTTGGAGTTGTGGATGATAACATAGGCCAAGTCACATGGAAAGACTTCAACATGTTGCCAATACCTTTTGATCAAAGATTTGCACTACAAAACCTTCTACAGGGAAGAATAATATACAAATCCCACAATCCAGATAAGCTAATATAGCCCCCCTCTAAAATAGGAGAATACCAAGTAAGTCAGGGTTACAAAGTGGCCTCATAAAACAGGGAAAATCTACCATCACATAGAGCCTTCTCCTTCTGCTGGAATGCAATGAGCCTTCCAAAAGCAGACTATTTTGCTTGGCTTGCACTAAAAAAAGAAATCCTAACTAGTGATAAACTATCAAAACTGGGAATATCTACCCCTTTCCAATGTATGCTATGCCAGTAAGCTTTGGAAGATGTTGACCACTTGTTTATACAATGCAAATTTTCCCAACAATGTTGGACCTTCATCCAGAACAAGTTGAACTGGTACTCCCCTTTACAAGACTCTCTCTGGGCTATGTTCACTAGTTGGCCAGTACTTTACAAGAACTCACTGTTTGCCTGCACTTGGAGAGTTACACCGACAATTTTCATCTAGGGTATCTGGTGGGAGAGAAAAAAATAGATATTCAGAAAACAAATAACAAGGGCTGATCAGATCATAAAGGCCATGGAAAATTCAATTGCAGAAGTTTTTAATGCATGTCCTCAAAACTAAGACAGTATCATCCATGTTCATAGATTGGGATACATCTCTTCTTAAAGGGTGGAAGTCGTTATCATTACCATTCAAAGGTAGCCTCCACCAACTGCAAAAGAGGAACATAGACAAAAAATCAATTTCATGGTCACCCTTGCCACGAGACTTCAACAAGCTAAACTTTGATGGAGCCTCTAAAGGAAACCTGAGAAAATTAGGATCAAGAATAGTTATCAGGGATTGGAAAGGTGATTTTATAGGTGTTCAATCAATCAAACTACCTTAGGGAACAAACAATATGGCAGAGGCGCATGGCCTACTCTTGGGGCTCAAAATGGCAATCGCTCAAAAAATTACAAAACTCCAAGTAGAAGGTGACTCCCTATTAATAATAAATGCAGCTAAAGACAAAAAAAAATGTAGAATTGGAAGCTACATTACATCCTTCAACAGGTATGGATCCCACTTGGAAAATTTGAAAACATACATATCATGCACACCTACAGGGAAGGCAATAAATTAGCCGACTTCTTGGCTAATATGGCATCTGCAAAAAATGAGGAAATGGTACATTTCGACAAGGTAGATTCAAAAAATAATACACATTTGAGGGAGCTCTTCCTAGCGGAAAAAACATCTCACATGTTAAAAAGAGGGGTTACCACTTAATTAGTGCATCACAACACATAGAAAGGTGAATCAAATTCAAAGGAAATGGCAGCTCTCAAATACATCATCATTAAAGGTGGTGGTACCAAGATGATGGTTGGCATAAGTAACCTCATATGCAAAAAAATCACGCGAACTATAGGCGGCTCTCCTATTTTTTTGTTTCTTCAAGCCAAGTCAACACTTGATCACCCTCAACAATGAGTTTGTGCTCTCATACTCGCCCAACTGTAGACACTTAAATAATGTATCATTCGCTCTTTCTTCTAGCGTGTTGTTTGCAGGTACTGAAGAAATATTATATCAAAGAGTGAACCAAAAGGAAATATTTTTCACACACTCGGCCGGGACTCTCACACGAGCTTGAGTAATTGCTTAACACTGGCACAATTAATGGCATGCAAGGATGTGATAAGGGTTCCTATCATTTGCCACCTAGCGCATGACTATTCGATATCTCTGCTGGCTCAAACTTAAATAGTCTCCCACACATTCTCATCTCACACGTCTAGAATTCTCTATCAACTATGGCCAAAGTAAGAGTAGAGAAGAGAGTGCGATGCTAGAAAAACTGTGTCAAATTTGCAGAACAGAGGAAGGCAAAGGAAAGATTGAGTACAAGCCCTGCAATCTTTGAGTCCCCATGAAAGTGCAGGCATGGGAAAGGCATTTTGAAGGCTTCCTATCACATGAATATTTGGATATTGTTTTTGACTTGGATTGCTCAAGAGTGGAGGACTGCATTCACACAGTTCTGGGTATAAAAATCACAAGCCCCAACATGAAGAGCCCTTCTTCCCTCATAGGTTCTCTCTATCTTTTTCTCAAATTTGTATGACTTGTTCCAATCTCTCAGCGACTTGGAAGAAATTGCAAAAAAAGTTGTGGAGATTTTCTTGATGGACAATTTACTACTGAAGGGTGTTCAAGAATACAACCTTTACAGAGGGAAAGGTTTTGTTGGCGATCTATTCCCAAGTACCTGAAACGACGCTAAGGGTTTGCAGAAATTTACATAGCCATCAAGCAAGCATTTGAACACAAATGTGACCATATTCTCCTTCGTGCTATGCGCCAAAATGCCAATTGTCTCTGCACAAGTATGGACATAAACATAAAAGAACAATATTATGCAATAGCGTTCCTTAAAGCGCACTCACACCACCCTCCACTCAGAGGATTTCAAGGAAATTCTTCTCAAGCGAATGGGTTCCCTCTGACAGTTCTAGACCTGAATGCTTCTAGGGTTCAAGTCGACACAAAAGTGGTAGCAACAGGGGAAGTTGAGGAAGGCCAAGGTGAAAATTCCATTGGCTTTGAGTGTATGGAAGAGTAAGGGTCTATTTTGCAAATTTTTCTTTTTGATCAATCAATACCTCTACTTCTACAAAATCCCTGTGTCAAGATAGGATACTATGCATATTGCTAGCTACTTCGCATGTCGGGTGACATGAGTTTTTGGAGAAAAAACCTGTTCCCAAAATAAAGCAATGTATATCAACTGTTAAGGGTGGGGGATGTAAGTTTTCTTGTAAAGCCAGTCCCAAATACAAATGTAATGAATATGTAAAGTGGGCTGGGTGGGAAATTTCCTCAGAAATGTCTCTGACAAAGCAAAAATTCTAATGTAATTGCATGGATCTAGCTCGTCTTAGCCATTCTATTGGCAGGCAACATGCTCTAATTTTGTGCTATCTATCAAACTGCAAACCTTCAAAAAGGTAGTCATACTTTGTAATATCCCTTTTAAGTTAATATAATTACAGGCTCTATGCCTTTTATCAAAAAAAAAAATTGAGGTCATGAAAATGTATTGATTTGATGTTGAGAGTTTCTTTGAGTGTCCATTCTTTTCCAATATGAATCTAATGCTACATTACTCGATTCTTAAAGGTGAGATTCTTGGGGATATTGATGTAGGGTCTTACTCTATGGTTCATGAAGGAGATCATGACAATGAAAGTGGGGATGAATTAGAAGTAAAGAATGTTGATCAGGATCTACTGTATACAGATCCTTCATTCCCTCCATGCCCACTAATTCAACTATCATTGTGGACAATAAAACATGCCTTTTTCCTAAGGCATCAATGACTTGATTTTACTTGTTAGGACTATATTTCAACATAAAGGATTAACCATGAAAGTACTCTACTAATCTCATATGCCTTTAATTTATCTTTGCCTAATTGTTGATTAACTACAGTGCTTGGTGATTTCTGTACAAAATAAAATTATTGAGAAAAAAGTAATGTTTCCACTTTCACAAAGCTTGAATAATGACATAGAAGTCCTAGTGATACACTTAATACTTCTTCCTACATTATTCAATTTCTCATTGTAGAATGCAATGTGTCTTCCCTCTTGGTTAAGAAATAAACTAGTTGCAGTTTAGTTGGGTTTGTAGTCTACTTGAAAAACCTTATTGAAATAAGAGAACACCAACATAGTGTCCTAATATGACCTTTAAGAGTTTGAAATTCTTGATGTGTTAATATTTTAATCAAGGCCACCCTTCCACATATAGCGAGTTAGTGGTGCACATATACCATTGAAGTTTTAGATGAATTTCCTATAGACGCTTGTAAACCCATGGAAATTTATACCTCATGCAACATTCTATGATACTAATCATTTGAGTATTGTTCTCATTTCTTTGGATCCATATTCAACTCATCTTGAGATATCACAACCCACTTATGCAAGTTCCTCTACGTAAAATTGTACTTCTTCAAGTTAACATGTAACTCCTTCAACTATGTGAAAACTTCTTGTAGGTGTGCAATGTGGTATTCCCTTATCTCGTTGAACACCAAAATGTCATCCACATATACAAACACAAACTTTCCTAGATACACCTTGAAGAGTTTGTTCATTAGCCCGATGAATGTGCTTGGGGAATTTATTACCTCAAAAAGTATTACCATCTACTTATAAAATACATCATCTATCTTGAATGTGGTTCCTCTCATCACATTTTGCAATCCAGAAATAATGATAACCAATCTTAAGGTCAACCTTTGAAAATTATTTGGACTCACTTAGAAAATATAATAGGTCATCAATCCATGATAGTAGTAATTGGTACTTGATGTTGATCTTGTTGATTTTTTTAGAGTTTGTACAAATTCTCCATTCACCTTACTTCTTTGATGTTGTAAGGTCAAAAATTACATACTGCACACTATTCACCTTACATTTGTGTACCATGCCCATCCCATTAGTCATGTTTAGTTCTCATTTAGCCAAAATTTCAACCAAAAATGAGTTCTTAGTGTTCCTTACATGTAAATCTAGATGATTTTAGACCTCACTAAACTCCACCAAAAATTTAAATTTGTATCTTGCTTAGACACTAGTGCCCCTGGGCACTTGTGTTTGCTTTCAAATTTAATTTTTTTATCCCACCAATCATTAGAACCCTAATCCTAGTTGTCCTTACCATGTTTTCTAATGGATATCTTACTGGCATTATTCTATAAAAATATATTCACCTTTCATTGTTGAGGTTTTCCTTTCTCATTCACCACATACTCATTTGGAGAAAATAATTACTATTGGACTCCAAATTTCTACCATTATTCTTTAGACCTACAATTCATCATCTTGATCCTCTCCATATCCAAATCCATTCAAAATATTTAGCTTCTTGATCTACATCATCCTCTCCATCTCCCTTTGCCATACCAAGTTTCCCATCTCCGTGTAAGAAAACTAAATTTGAAACTTCCATATTCTTCTCCTCTTTGTTGTAGACCTATACCCATTAGATCTACCCCAAATCCTCCCCATTCTTATCTCATTTATCTCCATCACATCCTTTGATCCTCTTAGGCTCTATCGCTATAAATTCCTTACTAAGTTTATACATTTCACTAAAACCCTAGTATTACAAACCCTTTAACCATACCTCACGGTTATAGCTCACATTCTTTTGATTATTATTCTAAATCTCCCTTTTGGGCACACCAAGGATTCTTCATCAAACTTTTATCCTCCTCTACACTCCACATATCATTTAGGGTTTTAGAAAACCTTCTAATGATTTCAGTCATAGAATTAACAAACACCACCTACACTACTATAAAAGGATCACAAACCCAAAATTTTCTATCACTATATGTAGAGGTTGAAAATATCACCTTGGGGACTAATAGAGGCATTTTCCAAAATAGTTTATGTTTTCCCTTTTGATTTTCATACATTATTACAAGTTCCAAATATGTCTTATTAGAAATTTGCACATATGAAAAGTCTTAGAAAAATAGGCAAGCATCTTTAGAAATTTATAGACTTGTTAAATGCAAAACACTAGCACTTGAGGACACGAGTTCTTGAACCTAAAACATGTGCTTATGATTTCTCAAATTTATTTTTAGACCCTAGAAACCTTATCCCAATTATTTCCAACCTTCTCCAAACTCCTTCATTATTGAACTTTGAACCAATGATGCTTCTCTTCACCTATTATTCATTTTCCTAGTTTCATATCAATTCCCAACTTTCATGGTATACTCTATTTAGGATAAATATGTGTTTTATATTTTATTGTGTAAATTGAAAATATCTACTTTGGTTTACACTTCATCATAGAATTAGGAGGCAATTTTTAAAATTAATTTGGAAAACTTAACAAACAAAAATAGCATATACCTTCTCTGCTTTTCAAAACAACAAAATAAATCTCCTCTTTTCATTTGGTCTCTTCATCAATTTCTTTCCTTTTTCTTCTTTCTCCTTGTTCTCTTCATTTCTTTCTCTCCTCTCTTACCCTCCTTCCACTTCACTTTGTTCCATTTCCCTTTCCTACCCTTCTCTTTCTCTCATTCTCTTGCTTTAATCCCTTTCTATATCCTTTAGTTCACCTATTTTTATTTCACCCAATTTACCCCTATCTATTCTACCCTCTTTATCCTTATTTTCATCCTTTATCATCCTCTTCAATGTAGTCCCCTTTGAACCCTTACCATGTCTCTTCCCTTCCCACCATTAATGAAGCCAAACCTTTGCTCCATTTGATGATCTCTTTGACTATGATGCTCACTATGAGCATACACAAGATTAAAATGATTAGAAGATTGCCTCTCATTTAGTAATCCTCCATGATGAGATAGGTTTCTAGAAGATGGAATCAATCCCTTTTCATTGGTCAATGACCTTCGTACTATGTTTGTTTTCAAATCTCATGGTCTAGATTCCCTTCAACAATTATTCATATTATCCATGCCACTACCATTGTTTCTACTTCATCCAGTCCCTTCCAACCACTTGAAGCTTCTTCCTCCCTCCATTCTCTTGTTATGCCTTCTCTTTATGAGACCATTGTTAATCCACCCACTTCTTTCCCTCCACCCTCCCATCCCAAATCAACACTTTGCATTCCCACTAGTATCCCATGCACTTCCCTCTATCTCTACTAACATTCTACCCACCTCTATTTTTATTCGACTCCCTTTGCAATCAATATATAATTATGAACCCATCCCACACTATATTGATCCTTTTTATGTGTCCTATTTATATTGCTCCTTCCTAGGCCTCCTTGACCACTTCCTTTCTCTCTCATCCCACTTTTCCTTTTCTTTCTCTTCGTATCATTACTCGACATATGCTCTCCCCTTTGCTATTGTTGTCACCTCCTTTCCATCTTTAGTTCCTACTTATGGTTTCTCTCTTCTTCCTCTTCCTCCAACCTATTATACTCATGCTACTAATGTAACGCCCTGCCATGAAACCCTAGAGGACAACACACTACAACACTTAAAAATGGAACAATTGTTTTTTGAAGTGCAACATACTAAAGATTGTAGATGATACAATGTCTTGTATTCTAACCTAAGTTCTCTAAGGTTCCATGACTACGCTACTAGAATCCCATTAACCAAACTAACAAGAATTATAATTCATCTCATTAAACCAAAATTTAGCTAACAATATAAAGTGCATTAAATGATCAACCAATATGATTATCTATATCATGTCATCAAGATAACAACATCCAAGATCTTTCAAGTAATCCACATATGCATGGTACATCGTTTACATTATCCATTATAAGAGAGAGTGCACAATTAATTAAACCATTACATCATTCAATAGAGTTTCCTCAGATCAATAGGGAAGAATATGCATCTGATTACAATGCATGATACAACTGATTTCAATTCAATACAGGTACATGTAAGATATTCCACTCGAACTGGATCAAGTGCAGAAGTCCACACCACCATGAATAGGCACCCCAAACATGAACAACAAGGGAACCCAATGGAGGAATAAGCACAATCCACTCGACCATTTGGAACCCTAAGGTCCACCCCCTGTGCTGGGAGATAGCAATAAGGTCCCACCACAAAACAATCAAGAAGACAAAAGATTGACACAAGGGCTAACATGACTCCAATATGCAAGTACATTATAACAACACACGATACTGACACCGCTTCCAGAGACACACAAACATAAAGGGAAATACAAGACAAGGGAATACTAGGTTGCAGTAGGGAAGAGTGACATCACATGGTCCTAGCATGGGTTATCCTGGCTGCCTCACACTAGGCACCAGCCCCATAGGGTAACACATGCGGAACCAACTTCCTTTCATGAGGATAAGGAAGTTGATCTTGCCAACTGATGGGTGCCAAATGTGTTCAATTTTTATATCCTTTTCCCCTTTTTTCGTTCCCATTTTAGCTTTCTCCTAAGTCCTTGCCATTAATTGTTAGGGAAATAGAGAATATTTGATATGTTTTAAAAAAGGAGAGAATACTTTTGAAATGTTGAAATTGTTGAGGTAATAATGTATTTTGGATGGTTTTCTACAGAAACTAAATGTGGAAAAGGAACCGACCATGTGAACAACAAATCTTGAAGGGCATAAGATAGGAAGCAAGGGCTGCGTGTGAAAGAAATCTACTTGCTTTTGTCTTTATTTCCTGTTTTAAACTATCTTGGGTTTGTGGCCTGTGGACAACCTAAAAACTATAATCATCTAGTTTGTTGGCCATAAGCCATAACAAACTGTGTCTCTTTAATCATTTTACTTAGTGGTGACCGATGAACATCTACGCCTACATATATGTGTGTTTTGAGTTAAACTGAATATATAGAATCTCCATAAAAATTTCAGTCGATGATATTATTGTGTCAAATATTGGATGCGTTGATTGTGGTTTGAGATAGCGTAAGCGATCTATTGTGCTCACCCTATGGACCAAAGGAAGGGCCCTCTCTTGGGAAGCTTGGTGAGATAATTTTATGGTTTATTAGTTTAGATCTTTCATATCTCGTGCAATTTCATTTCTGTTGAATGCGTATTTGTTAGGTGTGCTATGAATCAGTTTAATTTCTATTCAAGATTAAAAATCCTTAACAATACAACCTATGTGATTGATTTGGTATTAAAAGAATTGCAATGAATTCTCCATGGAATGTAATTGTGGTATGAGGAGCAAGGAGTGTGTTTCAGTTGCAGGTTAATCACTATGTCTCTCATTTGAGACTATGTTATGTTTCATTATGTAAAGCTTCCTGTCATGTTCCATTCACTTCTTATCTCTCCACTGCTGTATTCCATCCTCTTGTCGCAATTAAACTTCCTGTCACTTGCACTCTTTCAATACACCTTTGGCAACCAAATTCTTTCTTTTACTATTGTGATGGATGTTATTAATATTTGTATACCATAATATATTGAGTTTGTTCTACTCAAGTTTAATAAAAAATAGATAGATTGGTTGAAGTAGGTAGGCAATAATTTAAGATTTTTTTTTTTTTTTTTTCATAGTGTGCTTTTGAATTTTAGTTTGAAAAGTGTGTTGTCAATTCTTAGATGCATCCATCCCCCCTTAGTTCATTAGCTTCAGCCCTTAGGTAGATTTCTGCAACACTATTCACAAGCTTATGCCCCCGGATTGACACTTGAAGGATAAACTAAGGAAACTATTGCGAAATTACCAAAGATTAAGTCAAACCTGTTTTGTCAATGAAATATAGAATTCCAAGGATAAATTCAGCCCACAGTTTAATCCAATCATTTTGGCACCGTTGCTGGGGAACAGTGTTAAAGGCCTGTTAGCCTAGTGAAGTAAGTTAGGAGCATTGCGTTAAGGAGAAAGTCTACGCGACAATCAACCTCGTTTGGATAACCACCCTTAGTTTTCTTTGTTGTAAGTCATTTAGGTGCACAAATTGTAGTAGGGATAGTAGAGGGATATTTGTTAAAAAGGATAAAGGGAGTCATACACAAAAATCTGAAAACAATTCAAAGTCATTAGTTAAGGGAAGTAGGTCACAACAAGGGAAATTGAAAACTAAATTGCAATATTTAGAGCTAGATGAACCTAACATCGAGAAGTGTGTCATAGAGTCTACTACTGTTGAGACACCTAGAGGTACCCATCCAAGTTCTTCTGAAATATTGCGGAAAAAAGGTTGAAAATATCTTTCGAGAAACCTATGGGATGGAAGCTGGTCCATTCTCAGAAGAAACCCAAGAGACATTTAGAACCTACTTTACCCCTTGGGCATTAGCCGTCATGGATCCCAATGAAAAAAACGACAATAACAACAACAACAACAACAACAACAACAACAACAACAAATAATAGGGAGTTGGCCAACAATAATCTGGTTACTTTTGAGTTTCCTATCACATATCCCGAACGAGATGCTCCTATGAAGAATATTACTCATTCAAATTTACCTATTTTTCATGGCCTTTCTATTGAGGATCCTAACATGTTCTTGTTTAAATTTGATGTGTTGTGCAACATCTATGATTATCAAAGTGACACATAGAAGCTCAAACTGTTCCTAGCCACATTAAAAGATGCAACCTTGCGTTGGTTTATGAACCTCAGGAACATTAGGACATGGGATGTCATGAGGGATTCTTTCTTGAACAAGTACCAAGAATACTATAAAACCAAGGAAGTCTGGAAGGAACTCTTTTGTATGACACATAAGGGAGACGAGTTTGTGGAAGACTATCTTAAACACTTCATGTTCAGTCTTCAATGATATCATCAATAGGGGCTAAATGATGATACCATTAAAATGAACATGTTTCTTAGAGGCATAAGAGATGATGTCATGGAAGCATTGAATTTAATAGGTAAAGGGAATATTTCTAAAATGGAACTTGATGAATATGTCTCAGTGCTCAGGAAGGAACTATCTAGGTAGGCTGTATTCTGTGGGAGCTTCAACAAGTATCACTAAGTGTCAGATAGGTAATTTACTTGAAGACCTTAAGACTAATTTGTTAAGTCATATGGGTAAATAGATAGACACTTTATGTACACGAAGAAAATAGGAGGTTAAAAAAGTGTTAGCCGTCTTTTGCCCCGTTTGTTGAAAGAAGCACAGTGGTGAGGAGTGTCCATATAATAGAACAAAGTTACCATCTTTAGAGGAAACCAATAGTGACACTACTCTAAAACCTCTTCTTGTAGAGATGACCGAGGTAGAATACATAGATGAGCTTGTTTACTTCATGGCCCAAAGAAGACAGTGCAACCAAGAGCAATGCCCCCACTGGATTACCAAGTTTCATCCCAAAATACTTTTCAACAAAATTCCTTTACAAACTAGTCTGGATGGTATGGAAATGGGCAGCACCCTCCATACT